>JBBGZY010001741.1:2365000-2555000 GCA_037952925.1 Lithobates clamitans | reverse complement strand
ACCTTTCATGAAGAATCGGCATGTCATTCGCGGTCTGGTTTTCCTGTCATTGGGATCCTTCACCTCCCCTTCCTCCAGATCATCATCCTGAGAACATTGGACAGAAGAGATATTACAGGTCAGTACCGGCAGAAACATAACAAAACTGAGGATAAGATAAAAAAAAAAAAAAAGGTAAAAGCACTCAAGTCAACCTTCATTTTTTTTTCTTGCCTTGGAGGGGTTAGAATCTTTGTGAATTTTTTTATTTGTCAGAAAAAACATGAAAAGGTGAATAGCGGACCCCCTCTCCATCCCTCTGGTCCCCACCGTACTTACTTCAGGGGATGCTGAGCTTTCAGTGTCCCACAATCCCATCCACTTTCAATTCCCTGCTCTTCCTCCTCTTCACTGTGCAGCGCTTCCGGGACAGATCAGAGCAATGCTCTGTGATAGTGCTGACCAATCAGAATCGCTTTGTTTTATCCCAGAAGTGCTGCACGGAGAAGAGGAAGAAAAGCAGCGATTTCAAATCACTGGACTGCTGGATGGGCTGCGGGGCACTGAGAGCTCGGCATCCTTGGAGGGGGTGGGGGATGGGTGTCTGGTATTAGTCTTGGAGGGGTTCAAACCTTTAATGTTGCATCGTACTTGGTTACATTTTCCCCACTTCCTTTATGATCAATGAGAAAGGAGTGAGGGGAAATCTTCAATACAAAAACAAAAGTTTAATTGGAGTTCTGCTTTAAAGGGGTTGTAAAGGTATACATTTTTTCACCTTAATGCATTCTATGCATTAAGGTGAAAAAACTTTTGACAATACCGCCGCCCCCAGCCCCCCCGTTTTACTTACCTGACACCTCGAAACTCAGCCGCTCACTCCCGACCTCCAGTTCGCCGCTCAGCCTGGTCGCTGATTGGCTATAGTGGATGGATTGAAAGCAGCGCAGCCATTGGCTCGCGCTGCTGTCAATCACATCTAATGGCGACGCCCCCCCCCGGTGGCCGAGTGATACAGCGAGCGGCTATAGCCGCCGGCTGTATCACGGGAGATCGCCCGCAATAACTAACCACCATGCGAGGGAGCTTGCATTAAGATGGTTAGTTCTTGCGGGGAGGAGCCGAGACAGCCACCGAGGGACCCCAGAAGAGCAGGTTCGGGGCCACTCTGTGCAGAAGGAGCTGCACAGTGAAGGTAAGTATAACATGTTTGTTATTTAAAAAAAAAAATTACCTTTACAACCCCTTTAAGTAATGTAAGCAGTGAATTAAATGTGTGCGTTTCTACTGTCTAAAACCTCAACTACTCTGACCTTTAAGTGAAAATAGTGACATCTAGTGGCACAATCAATATTGCCTTTTCGAGATACATTTTCCCGGGGCACCTTGGGTGACATCTAGTGTCGGAATTAGGTAACACAAGAAAGTAATTACTTGGCTTGAATCTGCGCTACACACCAAGAGAAAGTGTAACAATGTTTGCAGTAAACTACAGCCGGTATTGGCAACAATGTACCACAAGCAACATCCACATCAGATCCAGTGATAAGATCAGCTCATCAGTCAAAAAAGTTCCCACAACTTTGCTATGCAGCACACAGGGAGGAGGAGCGCTCCTCTGCTACAAAAACTACAGAGCACAGCAGCTCAGAGTAATCACCTTCACTGAGGAGTAAACAAAGCATCACTCACAAGAGGAAACCGACATAGGACATTCAGGTGACTCCTCTACTCAGCCACGTCAGGTCCCCACTGGGGGTCAGGCAGGGTGGTAAATCTGCACACCGTCATCTCTAAACCTGCCTGACCCCCAGTGGTGACCTCTGGCTGAGTAGAGGAGTCAGTGCCCCCCCCTCAATGTCCCTTGTAGAAGGTTTCCTTTTGTGAGTGGGATACTCTGATCTTAAGCGCCGTACACACGATCAGAAAATGGTACAGGAAATAGAGCTTTCGAGAGCCGATCAGGACAGTTCATTCTATCTGACATGCATGAAAAAAAATTTTCGTACGATGCCAGATCGTACGATTTTCGTTTAATCAGTACAGCCATCGTTCGAAAATGCAATACAAATGCATTACAACACATTACATCACTTCCGAATTTTTTTTCTGTCGTGCGAGAATTTTCATGACTTTAGTAAACTCAGATTCGATCTGAGATTAGCATGCAAAAAAAAAAAAACCAAGAACGAAAAAACGAATGAACGATCGTTCGTCCGATAATCTCATTGTGTGTATGGGGGGGGGGGGGGGGGGGGGCATTACTTTCAAATTAAAGAAGCCAATATACTACACTGCTGTACTTTGTGAGGGGGGGGGGGGGGCTGTGATGTAGAGGGAAGAGGAGAGGGAGATTGTGATATGAAGGCGGACTGAGGGCACTGGTAAAAACAGAGAGGCCCATGATGACAAAACAGGGGGATGGTGGATTGATGTTAAAGGTTGGGGGGACAGCGATGTGAAGGGGAGAGCTATATGAAGAGGGGACCCTGGCGTAGAGAGGGCTGGAATGGAAGGTGGTGGAGGGGGGCCAACTGGGATGTAAAAGATGTGGGGGGGTATGTTTGGCACAACACTGAGAACACCGATTTAAAAAAAGGGGGGGGACACTGCTTTAAAAAAGGAGGGGGAACTGATGTGAAGTCTCTGGGACACTGTTGTGAAAGAGGAAACTGATGTGGGGGGGGGGGGCACTGATGTAAAAGGATAGTACAAGAGTGATATGGGGGAGGAATTGAGGGCACTTATGTAAGTTGGGGGAAGGGCTAACTGCTGGAAGAGGGGGGGTGGGGGTGGGGGGGATTTGGGGAGTGTTGCCTATGATCTGAAGGATCTGAGTGAAAGCACCAACACAAAATTCTGGCCTCTACTGAAAGAGAACATTACTGGCCGGACCTCCGTGAATTTAATTTAAATACCCCCTGGCTTTAAAAAATGGTGAAAAAAAACGAAAGGCGATGTCAGCAAGGTAAAGAGACAACCCACCAATACTGTGAGGGTCATTTCATACGGGCTGCAATGTTTACAAACACTTGACTTCGCTCTATACTGGACAGCCGCCAGACACTTTACCGCTTCGGCAGCTGCCCGTTGCTGACTGCGGTCGGGTTCAGTGTGGTTCATGACACAGAGCATCGAGCAGCTCCTTTTATTTTTTTAAACAAACTTGATTTGAGGGGCACAAAACACACACATCAATCGTGTCGCTGGTAGTACAGTTCAATGTGATTCTGTACGGTGCGCTGCGATAAAATGTAGCATGTCTGCACTTTAGCGCAGCCCTAGGTTGTGTTGCAGTGTAAATGGAACAAATAGAAGACAATTGTTTCCTGTGTGTCCTTGCGGTGACGGACGTTTTACAATGCAGTAAAACGACTGTCACTATATAAAGTGTGAATGAGCACTTAAACATATGACATAGCTCATAACCTATGTCCTCATTTTATCCGCATATAAACAAGGACTTTGGGGGGGGGGGGATGGGCTGAAAGACTTTGGATGATCTCACCATACCAGCACTGCATAGCCTAAAACAAGCAAATGACGAGATACTCTCGATTGCATTAAAGGTAAGCAATTCTATTTTTAAAATCTGAACACCCTACTTTACAATGCAAAATGGTAAATAGCTCCGCCACCAGAGTAAAGGAGAAGGATAACCATCACAGAAAACATAAAGCCTAACTCCATGCTTAATGTCCCTGATTGGCTGAGGCGGAAAGAGAATGTCACAATGGGGTTGATTTACTAAAACTGGAAAGTGCAAATTCTGGTGCAGCTCTGCATAGGAGCCAATCAGCTTTCTTACTTCAGCTTGTTCAAATAAACTTTGACAAAAAAACCCTGGAAGCTGATTGGTTCCTATGCAGAGCTGCATCAGATTGTGTACTCTCCAGTTTTAGGAAATCAACCCCTTTGTCTGCCTCACCCAGAGGCAGCTTTGTATTCATTCATAGAACACAAAGCCTCCTGTGAATGGCTGAGCAATGCTCAACCCAACTTTGTTCCAGGAGCGAGATGGGAAGTCCATGTCCCACTGCCAGAACACAGCCATGTATACTGTGTGGAGCTGAAAATACATATAGTTAAAGTGGAAGTCCTGGCAATAATGAAACATTTTCTATTAACTACAGTAAGAGCCCTTGCACACTGGGGCGGTTTGCAGGCGCTATTGCGCTAATAATAGCGCCTGCAAACCGACCCAAAAGTGCCGCTCCTTGCATTCCAATGTGAAAGCCCCGAGGGCTTGCACACTGGAGCGATGCGCTGGCAGGACGGTAAAAAAAGTCCTGCCAGCAGCATCTTCAGAGCGGTGAAGGAGCAGTGTGTATACCGCTCCTTTACCGCTCCTGCCCATTGAAATCAATGGGACGGCGCGGCTATACCGCCGGCAATGCGCCTCTGCAGAGGCGCTTTGCGGTGGTATTTAACCCCTTCTCGGCCGCTAGCGGGGGGTAAAACCGCCCCGCTAGCGGCCGCATACCGGCGGTAAAACGCAGCTAATAATAGCGGCGTTTTACCGCCGACGCCGCCCCCGCCCCAGTGTGCAAGGGCTCTTAATGTAAAATATCTTTATCTTTGACATTATTCATTTTCTGTATAGCCGATTGTGTCGCTTAGAAAGTCTAATCAAAGCCAGACAATCGGCTTCTTCTTGTTCCTCAGGGACAATCTTATAACCCCTCTCACACTGGGGCGCTTTAGCGCTAAAAATAGCACCTGCAAAGCGCTCTTAAAGAGCCACTCCTGTCTCTTTAGTGTGAAAGCCCCGAGGGCTTTCACACTGGAGCGGTGCGCTGGCAGGACGGTAAAAAAAAAGTCCTGCTAGCAGCAGCTTTGGAGCGGTGTGTATACCACCCCTGCCCATTGAAATCAATGGGCAGCACGGCTATACCGCCAGCAAAGCGCTGCTACAACAGCGCTTTGCAAGTGGTTTTAACCCTTTTTCGGCCGCTAGCGGGGGTTAGAAGCACCCCGCTAACGGCCGAATACCTCCGCAAATACGACGGTAAAGCGGCGCTAAAAATAGCGACGCTTTACAGCTGACCCCACCCCCAGGTGAAAGGGGCCTACTTGTTCTTCCCTGATACACGCCCCCACACCTGCCCAGCCCCACCCCCCTCCCTCCTCTCCTTCACAGATCTCCTCCTGTCTTCACAGCCTCATTTTGGATAGCAGTTTCTCCTGAGAGAGGAGGGAGGGCAGGCTTTGGAAATATGTTCTGTTTGTTAGAAACTAATATAGATTACAATGCAACATGCTAAAGATTTTCTACAGTGTACAACCACGTGGTTGTTTCTGCATGGCACTGTGATGGGCACTATGATGGCATGGTGTGGCACACGCCCAGCTGAGGGAGCTACATGCAAGTAAGTTAGCTACAAATGAGTTTAAGGCTCAGTTTCCACTAGTGCGACTTGTCATGCGACTTTGGACAAGTCATGACAAGTCACAGCTCATTGATTTCAATGGCAAGCGTTCCCATCCATGCGACTTTGAAAAGGTGCCTGCACTACTTTGATGTGACCTTTGATGCGACTTTGTTCCAGAGTGTAAAGTTGGATCAAAGCTGCACTCAAAGTCGCACTTTAAATCGCACAGCTTTGGAGTCGCACTAGTGGAAACGTAGCCTAAGGCTAGAGTGCGACTCTGGAGTGGGACTTTGATCCAACTTTACACTCTCTGGATCAAAGTCGCATCAAAGCATTGCAGGCAACTTTTCAAAGTCGCGGATTTTCAAAGTCACACAGATGGCAACAGGTGCATTGAAATCAATGGGCTGTAACTTGTTTGTCATGCGACTTTGTGTGTCCAAAGTCGCATGACAATTCATACTAGTGGAAACCGAGCCTTAGTCTACGTTTCCACTATTGCAACCACAAAGTTGCGCGATTCAGTGTGCGACTTTGATGTGACTGAGTGCAGCTTTGATCCAACTTTACACTCTCTGGATCAAAGTCGCATCAAAGCATTGCAGGTACTTTTTTAAAGTCGCATAGATGGGACCCCCCCCCCCCCCGTGTCCAGTTCCCTTCTCCTGTGCACAGCTATACTGTATATGTGCACTGCACCTCCCATCCCCCCTGTGTGGATGGGGCTTTTTATTTCTTCATTTTCTCATGAATTAGGATGTACAATGAAAGAACACTGGGTAGGAACCTCTGATCAGCTCCTCCCATCCTGTGTACGCAAACTGGCTACACAGGAACAGTGTCCCTCCCAGGAAGTGATGTCACTAGCTTTCAGCAACCACAGCCACTGGCTGATTTTACTCTGAGAAGGAAGTAGAATTGAAGTCAGGTGGTAGCACTGGATTCTACAAAATAAAAAAGGTAGAAAAACTGGGATTTTTTTATTTTGAGACATAAGGCTGAACTTGGCTCACATTAATGATTGCAGGGTGAGAATTTATGGTGAACTTCCACTTTAATACAGCATGCAGAGCAAGCACAGTAAATATTTTGTTTGGGCCAGCTTGACCCGGACAAGCTATTTAGAGAGTCATATAAAACCTCAAGCTATGCTTTAAACTCCAATTTGTTACCAGGTTGATATTTCATAAAATAAACTTTAAATTGTACTCACATCAATCTCCCCCTCATCAATCTCTCCATCATCCTCCTCTTTCTTCTTTTCCTTTGGAGCATCCCCATCTTTCTGGTCATTTTTTGCCTCCTTGGCCTCCTCAGGAGACTCATCTTTGTCCTTCTCGTCTTTCTCATCTTCGTCGTCACCACCAAGTTTCTCCGATTCGTCCTCTTGATTCAGGCCAGCTGGTTCCTCTGGGACCTCCTCATCGTAATCCAGTTCATGTTCATCCAGTTCCCGCATGACGGAGGAAGCCTCATCCCTCAAGTCGTCGTTGGTGTCTTTGTCTTGGCGGACAGCAGGAGAAGGGGGCTCGTCTCGGGTCAGTTCACTGCCGGAGCCCAGAGATTTGATCTCACTCAGACGATCTTCATCGTCCAACAGAGGAGACTTGATGGGGCTCCTGTCTGGTTCCTCAGTATTAACGGGAGAGTCTGGATTGTCCTTGATAGAAATGTCTAGTTCTCGGTCGTCCTTCGGGGAAGAGTCAATGGCTTTAGAGATGAGATTGGATAGGTCTCCTTCTTCAGTGTCTGCTTTTGGAGAAAGATTATCCCACGGCATAGGCGAATTCGGCTCCGGGGATCCCCTGTAATCTGGGGAACCTTTACTGTCTAGGAAGTCACCCAAGGGAGTTTTGGGAGAAGGGTTCTCCCACGGCATGGGGGAGCCGAGTTCTGGGGAGGCTTGGTCATCGGGAGAACCTTTATTATCGAATGAATCGCTATAGATGGCCTTTGGGGAAGGGTTCTCCCATGGCATGGGGGAGTTGGACTCTGGGAAGGCCCCATCAGGGGAACGTTTATTGATCAGCAAATCACTACTGTTCTCATCTCTGTCCAGATCATGATCTGATAAGAGGTCTCTGTCCTCGTCTTCATCATCTGTAAGGTCAGGTAGGATTTCCTCCGGAGAAAGGGGATCTCGTTCAGGACTGTCAGCTGCAGCCATGGGTCAAACGTACCTGAAAAAAAAAAGGGAAAAAAAGTGTATGTGAATGTCCAATAGATATAAATGGCGCGGGGGGAGGGGTGTACTACCCCAATACACAAAGTTAAAAAAGTTCATGGCTTTCATAGTAGAAAGTGGCAGCAGCCCCTTATAGTGAAGAAAACTCTGTCAAACTGGAAAAGGAACACAAGAAGGCGCCAACTAAATGCAGTATTAAATCCAGGTATGTCTGATTTATCTGAGGTCTGATAGGGCGGTCAAGCCAAGTTCTCTGACTGGACCGACATCCCTACCTGCGGCTTCTTGGCGACGGCCCTGCTACTTCTGGTCGCGACTCCTCAGTCTTTGAGCGTGGTGAGGAGCAGAAACATAAGTCCAGTTGGAGAACCTGACTTGCGCCCACCATCAGACCTTAGATAGATCAGTATGTTGCCATAGTTGATGGCAACATACACTTTAAAGTGGAATTCCAGGATGAACCGAACTGATTTTAAAAATACTTTCTACCCCATTCTAACACCTATGCTAACGAACCTGTGTGAGAAAGATGTACACTATATTACCAAAAGTATTGGGACACGCGCTATAGATATAGAGAAAAATCAAGTTAGACTTACCGGTAACTTGTTTTCCAGGAGTCTTTCAGGACAGCACCTTGAGAGCGTGGCTCCACCCACTTGACAGGAAACACACCTCCACCAAACTTTAAAAGGAGGCTCCTTCCCACTTATCATCAGTAGTAGTAGAGAACCTCCGGCCCAAGCTGGAACACATAATCAGAATATGGTTAGTCACAGCATAGTAATTTAATACAATAAGGGCGGGTTGCTGCTGTCCTGAAAGACTCCTGGAAAACAAGTTACCGGTAAGTCTAACTTGATTTTTCCCTTAACGTCTTTCAGGACAGCACCTTGAGAGGATAACAGAGACTTACCCACTTAGGGAGGGACCACAGCCTGCAAGACCTTTCTGCCAAAAGCCTGTTCACTGGCTGACAGAAGATCCAGCCTGTAATGACGGACAAACGTAAGGTAACTTGACCACGTAGCCGCCCTACAAATCTGATCTGGGGTGGCACCAGCCATTTCTGCCCATGTAGTGGCCTGAGCCCTGGTAGAATGTGCTTTAATTCCCAGCGGGGGAGAGAGCCCCGACTGAGAGTAGGCTGCTAGAATAGCTGATTTAAGCCATCTAGCTATAGACCCCTTAGAAGCTTGTTGGCCCTTCTTTTTACCCGAAAAAAGTATAAATAGAGAATCCGAGGATCTAAAGTTACTTGTTACCTCCAGATACTGTAATAAGGTCCTTCTTACATCCAAATTGTGGAATTTGCCTTCTTTTTCCCCCGAAGGGTTAGAGCAAAAGGTTGGCAGGATGATCTCCTGCGACCTATTGTGTGCTGACGCTACCTTTGGCAAAAAACCCGGATCGGTTTTAAGTACAATCCTATCTGTGTAGATAGTTAAAAAGGGTCTCTTAACAGATAGGGCGTGCAGCTCACCAATTCTCCTTGCTGACGTTATTGCAACTAAGAACAAGGTCTTAAGAGTAAGATTCCTTAGAGAGATTCCTTGTAGTGGTTCAAAAGGTTCCTTTGTAAGGGCTTGCAGGACCACTGATAGATCCCAATTGGGAAAGTGCTTAGCCGGAGCTGGTCTAGATCTGGTAAGTGCCTTGAAAAATCTTATAACCAAGGGCTCAGAAGAGATTGGTCTTTCTAGAAATACTCCCAAAGCAGCTACTTGAACTTTAAGGGTGCTGACTGACAATCCCTTGTCTGCCCCCTCTTGAAGAAATTCCAAAATTGACACTAAATTTTTTACTTTTCTCTTAGTCAAATGACAAAAAGAGTTGAAGACCTTCCAATATTTAGCATAGATTTTTCTGGTCACTATCTTCCTACTGGAAAGTAAGGTAGTTACCAAGGGTTGTGACAGACCTTTGTTTCTTAACAACTGCTCCTCAGAAACCAGGCCGTGAGGCTTAGACTGGCCACTCCCGGATGCTGTATTGGACCCTGTAGGAGCAGGTCCTGCCGGAGAGGCAGCCGCCAAAATGGTTTGACTGCCATCTGTAGAATGGTGGAAAACCATGCCCTCTTTGGCCAAAATGGAGTAATTAGGATTACTGCCACCTTCTCCCTCTGTATCTTCCTTAACACCAACGGGATAAGTTGGAAAGGAGGAAATGCGTAACCCAGATGGAAGATCCAGGGCTGGATTAACGCATCTGTCCCCTGGGCCTTGTCGTTTCTGTGAATAGAGAAAAATACTGGGAGTTGTGTATTTTCCTGTGACGCAAATAGGTCTATTTGCGGTTGACCCCAGGCCCTGGTAATCATTGCAAAGATTTCCGGATTCAGGCTCCATTCTGACTCCTGAATCCGCCTTCTGCTTAGATAATCTGCCACTACATTTAAGGTGCCTTTGAGGTGGACTGCTGATAAGGACCGAACATGCTTTTCTGCCCAAACCAGGATCTTTGAAGCTAGCAACTGAAGTGTTTTGCTTCTTGTACCCCCCTGTTTGTTTAGGTAGGCTATGGTAGTGGCGTTGTCTGAGAGGACCCGGACATGAGAATCTTGAAGGATAGGAGAGAAGGCATCTAAAGCTAAGGCGACTGCCTTTAGTTCCCTCCAATTTGAGGACCTCTTTGCCTCTGTCCGAGACCACATTCCTTGCGCGAAGTCTTGGTCTAAGTGAGCTCCCCAACCCCATACACTGGCATCTGTCGTTACCACTTTTTCTATTGGAAATGACCAGAGCAGGCCTTCTGACAGATTCTCCTGTCTTCTCCACCACCAAAGTGATCTCTTGACTTTGGTGGGTATCTTTACTTTTGCTTCCAGAGATTCTGACCTGTGATTCCATATTCTCAGGAGAAAGCTCTGGAGAGGCCTGAAATGTAACCTTGCCCATTGAATGGCTGGTATGGTTGCGGTTAGGGTTCCTAGGGATGACATCACTTGTCGGACTGATAATTGCTGGCTTGCCTGCAAGGACGCTACCACCTTCTGGACTTTCCCCTTCTTCTCTTCTGGGAGAAAAATCTTTTGTTCCCTTGAACAGATCTGATACCCCAGGAATAGTATTTTCTGGGCTGGAACGAAATTTGACTTCTGCATATTTATGATCCAACCCAGGGTTTCTAGATGACCTCGGGTCTTTCCGAGGTTGTCTAGCAGTCTTTCCCTGGAGGGGGCAAAAAGGAGTAGGTCGTCCAAGTACGGAATTACCGCAATCCCCTGCATGCGAAGAGGTGCAAGCGCTTCTGCCATTATTTTTGTGAATATTCGTGGGGCAGAAGACAGGCCAAAGGGGAGGGCCCTGAATTGCAAGTGCAGAACCTCTTTTCCCAAATTTATCGCCAATCTTAGGAATCTTTGGGACTGCGGGGCTATAGGGATATGCAGATAGGCATCTCGAAGGTCTATTGATGCCATAAAGCATTCCCTCGTCAATAGATTCTTGACCGTGAAGATGGAGTCCATACGAAACCTTTTGTATTGGACTGATCTGCTCAGCGGTTTCAGGTTTAGGATTAACCGAAAATCTCCGGATGGTTTCTTTATCAGGAATATACGGGAATAAAATCCCTGATACAGCTCCCCCTGTGGGACGTAAGTCATAACCCCCTGATCTATCAGATCCTTTAATAGGTTCTTCATTGCCAGGGATTTTGTTACATCTCTTGGAAGATTTGTCACCAAGTACCTTTCTAGGGGGAGATCTGAAAATTCTATATTGTAACCCTGGGCTAGCATATTCAGAATGTACTGGTTTTCTGTTATGCTTGCCCAATAGGGGAGAAAGTCTTGTAGTCTTCCCCCTACCTGTAACCGACTGTCATTGCGTCTTGCTGGCTGACGCAGGAGGATGGAAAAGGACATTTCCTCTGCCCTTACCCCTCTGCCCTGACCAGCTTTTCTTTTTCTCTTGAGACTTGTTCTGTTCCTGAGCCCTTTGAGGACGAAAAAAACGTTTGACTGGTTGTTTCTTCTTCTTGACAGGAAAAGATTTCTTTTTATCTGCAGTCCTGTCCAGAACTGAGTCCAAATCAGGGCCGAACAGTAAGTCTCCTAGAAAAGGGACCCCGCATAATTTGTTTTTAGATGCTGTGTCCCCTTGCCAAGTCTTTAGCCATAAAGCCCGTCTAACCGAATTAGCAAGGGCTGCCGCCTTAGCTGTCATCCTGATAGACTCTGCTGAGGCATCAGAGACATAGGCTACGGCTGCTGAGAGGGTAGAAAAGGAGTCAAGGATTTCTTGCTTAGGGGAATCTGCTATTATATGAACTTTAAGCTGATTTACCCAATACTCCAAGTTCCTGGAGATGCAAGTAGTTGCCATTGCTGGCTTAAGGTTGCCCATAATGGATTGCCAAGTCCGCTTGAGCTGTTGATCCATTTTTTTATCCATGGGGTCTTTTAAGATCCCCATGTCCTCAAATGCTAGATCAGTAGATCTTGACACCTGAGAAAAGGCTGCATCAAGTTTTGGAACCTTATTCCAAAGAGCTGCTGGGTCTTCATCAAAAGGGAACCTTCTCTTATGAGCCCTAGAGAAAAATGGTTTCCTATCAGGCTCAGCCCATTCTTTTCTGATTGTTTCAGAAATCACTGCATGGACTGGAAAGGTACGGGACTTAGACTCACTAAGCCCTGCATACATCTTGTCATGTAAAGACATCTCCTTATGCTCTTCCTCAAGGCCTAGAGTAGCATAAATAGCCTTTAAAAGGCCATCCACCTGATCCAAAGACAATTTATACTTGGAAGACATATTTTCCAGCTCATCACTATCCTCATTCGATTCATTAGAATGGGATGGGGAAAGCCCTTCCCGGTTCAGAGGACCCATTTCCGCCTCTACTGCCGGGACTAACAGTGAGCCTTGAGAGGACTGTGAGGTAGTGGGCTGACTTGCAGATGGATAGGTGAGTGAGGATCTAAAGGATTGAATGGTAGCATCCAATTCCTTTTTGGCAGATGCGATTAGATCACTGCATGCGGAAGTGGTTTCTTCCCTCACCAAGGAGTCAATACATGCTTGACATAAAGCCTTTTTCCAGCCTTCATTTAACTTAATTTTGCATGAAGGACATTTCTTTCTAATCCCAGGGTCAGAGCTCTTGGCCTGCCATGATAAGGGAAAAAAGAGAGAGAAAAAAGACAAACCATCTTTTAGAGTCAGCCTGATTACTCAAGGTTGCTCACCACAGGTGCACAGTGAGAAAAGCTATCAGACTCATGTGCCCTGACAGGCCCCTCCGCCACCAGGGGGAAAAAATACCCTCAAACTTCACTAACATTTAGAGAGAAGAGGGCTAGAGAGAGACCCCACAGTAAAGCTGAGCAGAAACTACAGTCTGCTCCTTACCTGGGCCTTGCTGGTGCCTGTGCCTGTTCCACTCGCTGCGGTTCCTGAATCCATGCTGAGGCAGCAGCGTGATGCCTGTGGCGAAAACGCCGGTTCCGGACTCCAATAGCACCTGTGCGCCGGACCAGAACCGGCAATAAATAGGCACCAGACCTATTCCTCCCTCCTCCCCCTGCGCTTCCGGCGGAAATGACGCCTGGCGCCTGCTCCATGGATGCCGCCCCACTTCCGGATACCTCACATCCGGCGGATGCAGTCCTCTGACTGCCCTTCCCAAGATGGCGGCGGCGTCAAGGAAAAAACATGTGCAGGCAAGAAAAAAACAAACAGAAATGCCTGACATGCCTGACGCCCCTGCCTGGGAGCAGCAATACCCGGAGCAGTCCTGGCTCTCCCCGAGCACTGACGAGGGAGAAGGAGCCCATCCACCCGGCACCCGTAAGCCTGTGGAAAATGGGAGGAATCGGCTCTCCTGAGGTAGGTAAAAATAGTGGAGTAGGGAGCCTGTTCTCTCAGGACAGAACCTTGAGAGCTCCAAACCCCCACATGTGTTCCCGCCGGAGGAAACACATAAACTGATGATAAGTGGGAAGGAGCCTCCTTTTAAAGTTTGGTGGAGGTGTGTTTCCTGTCAAGTGGGTGGAGCCACGCTCTCAAGGTGCTGTCCTGAAAGACGTTAAGGGAATATATATATATATATATATATATATATATATATATATATATATATATATATATATATATATATACACACACACACATATATACACACAGTTTAATGACATCCCAGTCTTAGTCTGTAGGGTTCAATATTGAGTTGGTCCACCCTTTGCAGCTATACCAGCTTCAACTCTTCTGGGAAGGCCGTCTACAAGATTTAGGAGTGTGTCTATGGGAATGTTTGACCATTTTTCCAGAAGCGCATTTGTGAGGTCAGGCACTGATGCTGGACAAGAAGGCCTGGCTTGCAGTCTCCGCCCTTATTCACCACAAATGTTTTCGGGTTGAGGTCAGGACGCTGTGCAGGACAGACAAGTTCCTCCACCCCAAACTCACTCATCCGTGTCTTTATGGACCTTGCTTGCTGAAATTGCTGGGAGGCAATTTACAGGGGACACTAATGTTGGCAGTAGAATTATTAATGTGGAATGTTTGTTCCTTGCTAAAGAACATTATTTTTTACCAAGATGCTATGGGTAAAGTTCCGCTTTAAGACTAGTTAGTTTTATCCTAGAATTCCACTTTAAGGACTCATTCACATCACCATATTGATTTACACAGGATCTTGCCGACATTGGGAACCAACATAAAAAGCTGCCCATACACTGTACACATGTAAGGCTTGTGCTAGGTTTACACATGCACTTTGACCCTATTGGCTGCTGCTCAGGCCCGACAGGTAAATAACAATGTGTGCTGCCAATTACATGACGCCCATTAATGAGCCATTTATACGGCAGTAGCTGCGCATTTGCAAAATTACCTCGGCTGATCTTGAATGACTGAGGGCCTGAGTCACCCTGTGTGTATTTGCCTCATTCAGGAGGAGATGTAAACATCAGCAGTGAGTAATCAGCGGTGGTGGCGCCACCTGTGGAACATAGTTGATAGTTACTTGTCAGTCCTAAGCAGTGGAGGTCCACATAGGCTGTATGTATGTAAATGTTATAATACAATGTTTCTCAACCCCAGTCCTCAAGTACCCCCAAACAGGTCATGTTTTCAGGCTCATTATTTTGCACAGGTGATTTGATCACGTTCACTGCTTTAGTAATTAGCACAGCCGTTTCATACTGAAAACATGACCTGTTGGGGGTACTTAAGGACTGGAGTTGAGAAACATTGTTATAACACAATTAGATGTGTACATCATAAAATACAGTCCTGAATGCAGCTTTTCTTATTTTACACTACCAGGCACAGCTATGTGAAGGGGCCTATAGTCTGCTGCATACAGATGTGTACAGAACCACACACTGTACATGGGGGGTTTGATATAACAGAAGTTGTAAAGTCTCAAGGTTTTTCACCTTAATGCATTAAGATGAAAAACCTTCTGTGCTGCAGCTGCCACCCAGAGCCCCCATTTTTCTTACCTGAACCCGATCGTTCCAGCGACAGGGACAAGCACAGCAGCTCCAGCCGCTGTCACGGGTCCTCATTGGAAACATTGATAGCAGCGGGGGCCCATGCTGTCAATCAAATCCAGTGACACAGGAGCAGGGGGGCGGGGCTGAGTCCTGCTGTCTATCAATGGATGCAGCAGCAGGACTCGGGAGCGTGCCCTCCACAGGTGCCCCCATGGAAAGCAACTCCCTGTGGGGGACACACGATTAGGAGGAGGAGCTAAGAGTGCTGCCGGGGGACCCCAGAAAAGGAGGATCGGGGCCGCTCTGTGCAAAACCCTTGCACAGAGGTGGCAAGTATAACATGTTTGTGATTAAAAAAAGAAAAAAAAAAAAACAAACAAACAAACAAACCTTTACAATCACTTCATGGCAGGATCACTGGGGATTATTTAACAAAATCTGGAGACTTTACCAGATTTAATTTCAAAGTTGTTCAATTAACATGTTAAAGCTTATACAAATGTTTATAGTGATTAGGTTTACATACAGCATACGACAGTACCCTCCACTGCTCCCCCCTGAATTTGACAGCAATTTCCAAGTGTCAAAATGATGTCCAGAACTTCCTGTGTAAATACAACACCTGTGATAGATGCTGCTGTCCCAAAACTCGTGATACACTTATCTATCACCTGTCAGATTGATGTTTAGAAACGTTACTTTGTATCTCACTGTCCTTATGATACAGAGTTCACGACAGAGAGATACAAAGTAATGTTTCTAAACATTGATCCGAAAGGAGATGGATAGAATGTAACATTGAAGCAAAGTTCCACCCAAAAGTGGAACTTCCACTTATTTGCTCCCCTCTGGTGCCACATTTGGCACCTTTCAGGGGGGGGGGGGGAATAGGGACCCGTTTTTGACAGGTACAGTTCCCCATGAGACGGCGCCAGCCCTCAGAAGTTTGCCCCTCCTCCTTCCTCCACCGCCGGACCAATTAGAAAGCGTAGCGTCCTTTGCGCATGCAAAGTAGAGAACTGTCTGTGAAGCCCAAAGGCTTCACTGCCAGTTTCCCTTAGTGAAGATGGCGGTGATAGCAGCCGCAGTGCCGACATCGCGGGCTCCCTGGACAGGGAAGTGTCCGTATATTAAACACTTTGGATGAAGGAGCACAGGGGGCACCATTGGACAGCATCATCAGTCGGGGAGGGGAGTGTTAGATGTACTAGCATGTATATTTAGAAACACTAACAAATTGAAGCTGAACTCCAGATAATACTTTATACTCAGTTATAGAAAATCGTGTTTTTTTTTTTCCCCTTTTGTGATAAAAGGTTTTAAAGAAATGAATAAAAGCTGATCATTGTAAGCACCCATGTCAGTGTTAAAGTGGTTTTGCACAGAGCAGCCCAGATCCTTCTTTTCTCCTCAGGTCCCTCGCCCGCGCTCCTGGCCCCTTCCTCCAGCTTGCTATGGGGGCACCAGAGCCCCTGCTCTGTGTCCTTTTAAACACGGAGCCATGGCTGGGCCCCGCCACCTCTCTCTTCATTGGCTCACTGACTTTGATTTGATGCCAATGGTGCCCACTGATGTCTCAGTCAATGAGGAGGGAGAGTCCCGGACAGCCGAAACTCTCGTGCAATATCGCATGATCGAGACAGGGTTTAGGTAAGTATTAGGGCCGGCTGCTGCACACAGGTTTTTTTAATCTTAATGCATAGAATGCATTAGGATAACAAAACCTTCTACCTTTAGTGCCACTTTAATGCATTCCTTGCATTAAGGTAAAAATGTTTAGGCATCAGTATTGGCCCCTCACACCCCCCCCCCCCAAATACTTACCCGAGCTCCATCAGATCCAGCGCCGTGCATGTCTGCAGCTCTTCTCTTACCTCACTTCCTGGTCTCTCGGGCTATGCTGAGGCAGAAGGAACCATTGGCTCCCACTGCTGTCAATCAAAGCCAGTAATGAGGGAGCGAGGGGCAGGGCTTACAACCCCCTCTTAACTAGGGCCAAAACAACTAATCGATTAATCGATTACTATTTTCATAAATGATTAATCGGCCAGTAACATAATGGGGTTAAAAAAAGCTAAAATTGCCCTATATAGTACAAAAAAAGAGCAAATAATCTCTACTGTAAATATTACTTTCACTGTTGCACAGTAAAAAAAACGAAGGGCTAATTTTTTATTTTTTTTTTAAACTCCATTATGTTACTAAGGCTCTATTCACACTAGTGCGTTTTTTGATGCATTTTGCAGAAATGCATGGGAATTTTTTAACATGGGTTCCTATGGAACATGTTCACATCAATGCCTTTTTTGTACCTCTGCATTTTTGGAAAGGGTCAGGGACTTTTTTTCATGCAAAATGCAGCGTTTTGCATGTAATAGAATTCAATGGACCAGCATCAAAAACGCAAGTGCACCCTTTTTGCAGCGTTTTTACAGCGTTTTTTTTTTTAGACTGTATACAGTCTAAAAAAAACTGTAAAAAAAAAAACCGCCAAACGCGGCAAAAACGCTACAAAAACGCTGCTCAAAAACGTGGCAAGCATGACAAAAAAAACTCCAAAAACGCTCAAAAGCAACATGCATAGGTGTGAATCGAGCCTTAAGCTGGCCATACACCTATAGATTATCTGCAGATTTTCTATGGTTAGATGGAAAAAGTGGGAGATTCCTCCATCCACACAGTTTAGCGAACATGGAGAAATCTGTTGCACTTTTTCCATCTAACCATAGAAAATCTGCAGATAATCTATAGGTGTATGGCCAGCTTTAGGCTGGATTCACACCTATGCAGTTTTAGTGCATTTTGCAGATTTGCACTACAGTCCATTTAACATGGTTTCCTATGGAACACGTTCTGTAGAGCAAATCTGCAAAATGCAAAAAGCACTAAAACTGCATAGGTGTGAATCCAGCCTAAATGTCTTAGGCCTAGTTCCCACCTCTGTGTTTTTTGGTGCTTTTTGCAGAAATGCACTACAGTTCATTTAACGTTCACATCTATGCCTTTTTCAGCTGCTGTGTATTTGGGTGCTTTTTTGGTTCAATATACTTCAATGGAGAAGCTGCAGAAAAGCATGTAATATTACAGTTCTGTTTGAAAATCTGCAAAACAAATTTTTTTTTCTTTAAATACAAAAATTTCATCTGAGTCTGATGATATTTACCAGATTCAACCTCTAATAGTATATAGAGTATATCTCTTCTGTCTGTTATTCTCAGAGAAGATTAATTATATTTACCCCTGCATATAAAAGATATTTAGGAATAAATTGCCTTTTTTTTAAACTTTACATATTAACTAAATTATACACCACACTTTTTTAAAGGTTATTAACCGATTAATCGAAACCATAATCGGCCAACTAATCGATTATGAAAATAATCGTTAGTTGCAGCCCTACTCTTAACCACTTCAATACCGGGGACTTTCCCCCCTTCCTGCTGAAGACAATTTCCAGCTTTCAGCGCTGTTTTAAATGACAATTTCTTTTGGTGGTATTTGATCACCTCTGGGATTTTTATTTTTTGCTAAATAAAAAGAAAAAAAAAAAAAGACCAAATTTTAATTTTTTTTTTCAAGTTTCATCATGTCAGTTATAAAATATTGTAAATAAGTAAGTTTTCTCCTTCACTGATGGGCACTGATAAGCAGCAATGATATGAAGCACTGATGGGTACTTATGGGTGGCACTGATAAGGCACATTGGTATCATTTGTGGGCACAAATTGGCATCCCTGATGGCCAAACCAGGTGGTCATCAGTGGTGGTCCTATGTGGGCATCCTCGGGGGGGCTGCACAGATAATCAGTGCAGACCCCCCCCCCCCAGGTATAGCAGCATAGAGGAGAGATAGAGGAGAAGCAAATACACAGCTCTTATTGTTTCCTGTGATTGGGCAGCTGATCACATGGTAAAAGCCTCTGTCCTCAGGCTGACACACAGCACCACCAATCGCCATGCTGAACGCCCCCACGGGTATGCGCTGGCTCGTTATCCTGAAAGAAGTCATGATGTCCAGTCAGAATAACGAAACCACCTCCCGGCCGTCATTTTGCTATGGGCCAGGCAGGAAGTGGTTAAAGCGAAACTGCAGTCTGCTCACATAATTCGTAATAAAAACATATTTGCCATTCTGAAGCTTCCCTCAGAAAGTTAAAACAAGGGCAGAAGATTTAATAGATGGAAAAATGACTGAAGTTCCGCTTTAAATAGTCTGTCTCACCCCTGTATCTGCAAGAGAGCTTCTCTGGTGAAACAGACGTAGGCTGGGTTCGCATGGAGCGGATCCATTGGACGGGCTCCGCTAGCTCAGCAGGAGATCGCTCCGTTGATCCCCGCTGAGCAGGCGGATGACAGGTCCATCTCCGCTCACTGTACAGGGACGGACCAGTCAGAGCCCCGCTGTTCTCTATGGGGAGATCAAATTAAAACAGACAGGCTGTGCCGTATCACCATTCCCTCTGTTTTCAGCGGATCTTGTCGGATCGGATGGCAGGCGGATGTCAGTGGACACATCTCTGCTGACATCCGCCTGCCCATAGAAGTCAATTGGTGACCCATTCGGATCCGCCTGAAAAATGGACAGGCGGATCCGAGCAGGCCGATCGCGTGAAAGGGACCTTACTGACTCGAACACCAGATTAAAATAAAGGAAAGAAAGCCTAAAAAAAAAAAAAAAAAAAAAAGAAAACTAAAGCAGATTCCATATCTAAGGCTCCATTAAAACCAATGCCGTTAGCAGAAATGCAGGACTTTTTTTTTTTTTTTTTAACATGGGGTTTCTATGGAACATGTTCACATCAATGTATTTTTGAGCCTCTGCGTTTTTGGAAAGGGTCAGTGACTTTTTAAAATGCAAAACGGTGCTTTTTTTTGGTTCAATAGACTTCAATGAAGAAGCTGCAGAACAGCTGCCAAACAAAATTTTCCCAAAAAAAAAAAAAAAACACACATCAAAATGCAAATCGCAGCAAAAAAAAAAAAAAAAGAAGAAAGCACTGTAGAGACACTCAAAAGCACGATGAATAGATGTGAATCGAGCCTTAGGATTGGTACGCCGCAGTATAATAAATGTTTGCCGTTGGGCTTAATTGTGCAAAACATTTTTTGTAATCAGCATAAGATTCACAACAAAATAAAATAAAAAAAAGCCCCCCCCCCTCCTTAGATCAGGGTCTTCATCAGTCCTCCCCCCTCACACCCTTTTCCATCAAGGTCCTTATTAGAGTCCTCCCTTACATTAGGGTCCCCATCAGAGCTGCCCCCTCCCCTAACATCAGTGTCTCCGGAATCACCCCTTCCATCAATGTCTCCATCACAGTCTCCCCCGCCCCCATCAATGTCTCCATCACAGTCTCCCCCGCCCCCATCAATGTCTCCATCACAGTCTCCCCCGCCCCCATCAATGTCTCCATCAGTCTCGTCCCCCCCCATCAATGTCTCCATCACAGTCTCCCCCGCCCCCATCAATGTCTCCATCACAGTCTCCCCCGCCCCCATCAATGTCTCCATCACAGTCTCCCCCGCCCCCATCAATGTCTCCATCACAGTCTCCCCCGCCCCCATCAATGTCTCCATCACAGTCTCCCCCACCCCCATCAGTCTCGTCCCCCCCCCCCCCCATCAATGCTAAACGAAGAAAAGAACCCCCTAATGGTGGACTTTTTAGGCACACAAAAAAAAGTTTAAGATATAGTAATACAAATATAATTTATTCAGTTCCAACATTAAAAACACAACAATGGTGTAACAGAAGTTACATGGAATGCATGACAAACATTTTATACACAATTGAGGAATACTCTTGCACCCGACGCGTTTCGGGGTAAGTGTACCTCCTTCCTCAGGGGTGGGCGTGAGCAAAAAATTATATATATATATCCCTTCCATCAATGTCTCCATCAGAGTCCCCCCAAATCAATGTCTCCATCAGAGCCCCCCCCATGTCTCCATCAGAGTCTCCCCCCTTCCATCAATGTCTCCATCAGAGTCTCCCCCCCCCCCATCATTCTCCCCCCTTCCATCAATGTCTCCATCAGAGTCGTTCCCCCCCCCTCCATCAGAGTCCCTATCAGGGACTTATATCAGTAACTGTTGGGGGACGGGGGAGAAGCAGAGGCTGTGCACATCAGCTCCGGGCCAGGTAAAATCTTGCAGCGGGCCGCATACGACCCATGGACTATAGTTTGAAGAACCTGGTACTAAACTGGTGAAACATTAACTGTAATTGGTTGTTACAGGTTCCTCCCTTCTGGCACACCCTTAAACCAAACTAAAGGTCCCATTCACACTAGAACGTGGAGCTGCAGCAACACTCTACATGGGTTACATTCTAAATGGCACCCAAAAGCACCTTGCCAACAGGCATACAATGCAGAGCAATACAACATGCAGTGAAAGGAATAGGATGGCTGCACACTGGGATTGGAAAGGCCAAAAATTCCAAGCTTTACTGAAATAAAATCCAATATATATATATATATATATATATATATATATATATATATATATATATATATATATATATATATATATATATATATATATATATATATATATTTTTTTTTTTTTTTTCATGCAATTGTGACCCTAGTCAACTAAGCACACACTTGCAAGAAACGCGTTAACATCTTGCTCCCAGCTCCTGCCACTGTGCTATATGGTGTGGATTTTATTTCAGTAAAGCTTGGAATTTTTGGACTTTCCTATCCCGGTGTGCAGAAATCCTATTTGTTCGTTTCACAGTACTTTCTCACTGCGAGCCAGGCTTGCACTTGGTCTTTGGATTGTTTTATGATATTGTGGACCTTCCTGGAGCAGTGCAGCTATTGGTTGGACTTTCTGTGATAACATGCAGTGCACTTCCAGTCATGGAGATTTGGCAATTTTGAATGAGCTGCCTTAAAGCAACACAGGCCACGATGGTGTGAATGGGCCCGAATAAGGTAAATACATTCCAGGCCCACCAAGATGCAATGTCCATCAGTTTTTGTTTTTTTTTTAAAACAGCCAAAGCTCATCTAGAAATGCCTGTCCCCTGCCAGCATGCTCCAAGAAAAAGGACACTTGCTCTCTGTGTGGAAGCAGTGGTGTCTCTGCGGAGGTCCTACCTAACCCTTTCTAAGCCACAGCTAGAACTCTCCAATCAGAAGGAACATGAGCTTTGCTGCTTGGACTGCTCCAGGTTTGATTCAGCATGGAGGGTTTCAGTCCTCTGCAGAGAGACTCCTGCTTCCACAAATACAAAAGGTCATCGGAATTTAACCCTTTCACTGCCAGAGCCCTAAACCATTTTAGGCCTGAAAATTATTTAAAACCCCCAAATACTATATATTTTCTGAAAGCAGAGACCCTGGAGAATAAAATGGTGGCAGTTCCAGATTTTCATGTCACAATGGTTAATTAAGCACAAAATTGAATCAAGAAAAAAAATAATTTTAGAGTATGCCAAAGACGATATATTCCGCTTTTCTTTATAAAATATAAAAAATTAATTTTAAATAGAACCCCAAATGCTGTGCAATTTCGCCATGATTATCACGCAACAAACTCACCTTTAAAAAAAAAAAAAAAAATCATCTTTTGTTGCCCCAAAAATGAGCAGGAGTTTCCTTTGGGTGAAAAGCACGTATAGGACAGCTCATTGAAGTGGGGGGCTGCCCTATGCCCGACATGCAGAATCGTGTGAAAATCACCCACACACAAGCAGCAACATGAGAATCAGCTACTCGAAGTGTGAATGGGGCCTAAAGGCTTGGGCTTAACTCATTTTTTACACTTTTTTTTCTTAATTAAAACTATTTTTTCACCACAAAGTCCCCTTGTTTTTTTTCTTTTTCGGGACCGATTCTCTTTAATGAGACATCGAGGGTTATTTTAGACCCCTGATGTCTCATCTGCCGTTCAATAAAGCTAATGAAGCGCAGATCACGAGCCGCTAGTTTCTTTCCTGGGCAGACCAGGAAACATTGACAGCTGGACCCCAAAGGGGCATTTCATACATCGCTTACGGGTCCCTAGTGGGAAGGGGAGATCAGCAAATGGTTGTTCGTTTATCTCCCCCCCCCATTCCTGGCGGCATCCACTATGCAGGTCCCAGGACCGCCAATAGAAACACATGCGGGGGGGGGGGAATGTTGCCAGGATGTGTGGACACAATGTGGTTTCTGTACTGGTGTCCAATCCTTTTCATTCAACAGCTGATATTTGGCTTCTCAGATTTACACACATTGCCATGGGATACTTCAGTGGCAGCAAAAAGAATTTAACGTTTTAGAAGTCAAAACATTAGGAGTTTTAGATGGAAGAACCCGAGTCAGGATTCAATTGCTGTTGAATTCCCCTATGTCACCAAGACAGAAAGTGATGAGCAATCATCACCAAACCAGGAATAGAGGGGAAAAAGATTCTACTGATAACTAAAAGGGAACCTCTTTGTATTGTGTCTCCAGGACAGGAAGTGAGGGGAAAACTGCCCAAGGAGACACATACAAGAAAAGAAACAAGAGAAGACAAGAGTCCTTACTTGGGGTAAAAAGAGATTATGGTATACTAAAACCAAAAGCTGCAAAAGAAAAGAAAACCAGTGAGCAGACAGGGTGGACTATTTGGTCTTTTTCTGCCATCACTTACTTAAAAAATATCATATAGGGTAGGGTTTTGCAGCCCCTCACAATGAGAGGACAGAAGAAGTCAGTCATCTGCACTAACAGGTGCTGCAACAGCAGAACGTCATCATCGCCTGAAGATGCAGGAAGTGGGGCCCCTGTGAAGTGACAGGTCACAAAGTTTATTAGAAATCTATGCAACAGACTGCTAAGCTGGCCATAGATGGTTCGAATCTTGGTTCAGCGTGACCAGCCGAGATTGGAACCATGTATGTGCAAGGCCGATTGATCAACTTGGATACAACCAGCCTGTCGAATTTTTCATTTGATTATTACTCCATCCCCCCAAAAAATGATATAAAATTCATTGTCATTCAAAGTCAGTCAAAATATCACAGCACTGAAAACTGACCCATGGCTTGGTAATGAAGGTGTATCACAGGCTGGTGCCATCCATACACAGCGGGCACCTCATTGGTTGCTGTGTGCCGGTGAGGTCCCCTGTCTGTGATATTATGGGTGGAGTCAGCTCTGTAATTCAGGACAATGAACATCCAACCTAAGCGACGTTCAACCACCAGAAGGTGCCAGTGATGTGGGATAGAATTTTTTAGATTTATTGCCCATTAAAAACAGGCGGGTGAGCCAAGCTGGAAAAGATGTGGTCTAGCTCCTGGGGGAGGGGATTATTAGCACACATTTGTCCCTTAGATAAAGAGCACTGACATGCAAGAGGTGCAGATACTCCAAGGAATGAGGCTACCGCCATAAGAGCAACAGCTGTGGAGGGGAGGGAGGTGGTATTTGCACAATGATGCACACAGAGGGAACGTATGGTGATGGCTCTGACCCAGATCCCCCAGTGCTCCATCATATCACCCCTCAGAGGGGTAGGATCCACTAAAGAGAACCCGTCATAGCAGTAAGAGCCACCCGGGGCATGCCACGACTAACTGGAGGTCAGTCCGAACGCAAAACAAAGGAACTCCCTTTGAATAGAAGAATCGTACGGTTTTGCAGCCCCTCACAATGAAAAGACAGAAGAAGTCAGTCATCTGCACTAACAGGTGCTGCAACAGTAGAACGCCATCATCGCCTGAAGATGCAGGAAGTGGGGCCCCTGTGAAGTGACAGGTCACAAAGTTTATTAGAAATCTATGCAACAGACTGCTAAGCTGGTTCGAATCTGGGTTCAGCGTGACCAGCCAAGATTGGAACCATGTATGGGCAAGGCCAATTGATCAACTTGGATACAACCAGCCTGTCAAATTTTTCATTTGATTATTACTCCATGTATGGCTGGCTTTAGGGTTAGTTCACAGCTTGTGCGGTAATCAGGTGATCCCTGAAAGCTCCACCCATCCCGCCTCCAACCTGACCCAACAAGTGATTTTACTTTCTCCATCAATCCATCCCTCATAGATATTACCTCTTTTTTTTAAAGATTGTAAGCTTCAATGAGCTGGGCCCTCCTAACCCTCTTCTATGGTACTATAACTGCACTGTCTCACATTATATTGTAAATCTCTGTGCAAACTATTGGTGCAATATAAACCCTGTATAATAATTGACAAAAGCCAACCGCTATGACACCTAACATAGCACCTTGGCACCTGGAAGGGACATCCTGGTGCCATGTTGGGATACCTCTGTATACTAGCACAGCAAAGGCATCCAGAAGTGCCAGCACTGGCCAGCCCACGGCATCTGGAGTTGGTCCTAAAAAGGGCGGTCTCTCGGGTAAGGGGGAACCTAGACCCTACCTACAGGCAGACATGTACCACATGAGAGGAGGGTGATGATCACAATCACCCGCCATGAAAACACAAAAAACATTTCGGATGCGACTTCCTGGAGGGCCAGACAAACTGTAAAACTGAGTACGAGGGGGAGGAGCCTTTCAACTTCTTTGGGAAAAGCGTTTCCTGTAGAGGGCAGAGCCAATCATCTCATGTAATTTGTCCTGGAAGACATTTTTGGGAAAGAATTGTATTCCCGGTGTACACACTACAACTTGACCTTGAGGTGGGGTGGTGCGGGGCACAAATATACAGACATAACACAGTGGGGTTGATTTACTAAAGGCAAATCCAATTTGCACTACAAGTGCACTTAGAAGTGCAGTCCCTGTCGATCTGAGGGGAAGATCTGAAATGAGGGGAAACACTGCTGATTTCTATCATGTACAAGCAAAAATGCTGTTTTTATTTTCCTTGCATGTCCCCCTCTAGATCAGTGACTGCACTTCCAAGTGCACTTGTAGTGCAAAGTGGATTTGCCTTTCGTAAATAAACCCAAGTGTTCCTCCTGTCACTGCAATAAAATGGAATTAATGAAATGGAATTTGTGACATTCAATAAATAAAAAGTAAACAGTCCCATACAATGGAACAATGGGCACTGGCTTGCTTGCTTGAATTGCTGGTTTTAGGGAGTGATGTGGTGTTAATGAGAAAACGGGTTACGATTAGGCAAATCTTTTCGTAAAACACATTAACCATGCTGCTATCTCTGTATCGAGGGATTGTGACATTTTGAATGGATTTTATTGAATAAAGCTCATCTCCCCTGAAGTCCTGAGTGCAGTTGCTCTTCTTCACATAAGTGGTGTTAAAGTGATTGTAAGGGTTCATTTAAAAAAAAAAAAACATATACTTACCTGCACTGTGCAGCTCATTTTGCACAGAGTGACCCCGAACCTGCTCTTATGGAGTCCCTCGGCGGCTCTTGCAGCTCCTCCCCACATCAGATGACACCCTGGGAGAAGCACTCTCCCGGGGGGGGGGGGGGGTTACCTTGCTGGTGCGCTCCCGAGTCCAGCATTCAGCATCCATAGAGGCCAAATGCAGGACTCGGCCCCAACCCCCAGGGTCATTGGATTTGATTGACAGCAGCGGGAGCCAATGGCTGCGCTGCTATCAATCTATCCAATCAAGAGCCGAGAACCCCGGGTAGAGAGACAGCGGATCCCCGCCGGGTCAAGTTTTAGGGCTCAGGTAAGTAAGTCAGCTTTTATAATTTTACCAAAAACATGTTTCACCCGTAAGTTTTGTTAGTTTAAAAAAAAAAAAAAAAAAAAAAAAGAAAAGCTTTTGGAAGTGTAGTATTCTTTTTGTACCCACATTTGGGTTTTAAATATTAATAAAAGAGATCTCTATCTATCTCCCCAAAAAATGATATAAAATTCATTGTCATTCAAAGTCAGTCAAAATATCACAGCACTGAAAACTGACCCATGGCTTGGTAATGAAGGCGTATCACAGGCTGGTGCCATCCATACACAGCGGGCACCTCATTGGTTGCTGTGTGCCGGTGAGGTCCCCTGTCTGTGATATTATGGGTGGAGTCAGCTCTGTAATTCAGGACAATGAACATCCAACCTAAGCGACATACAACCACCAGAAGGTGCCAGTGATGTGGGATAGAATTTTTTAGATTTATTGCCCATTAAAAACAGGCGGGTGAGCTAAGCTGGAAAAGGTGTGGTCTAGCTGCCGGGGGAGGGGATTATTAGCACACATTTGTCCTTTAGATAAAGAGCACTGACATGCAAGAGGTGCAGATACTCCAAGGAATGAGGCTACCGCCATGAGAGCAACAGCTGGGGAGGGGAGGGAGGTGGTATTTGCACAGTGATGCACACAGAGTGAACGTATGGTGACGGCTCTGACCCAGATCCCCCAGTGCTCCATCATATCACCCCTCAGAGGGGTAGGATCCACTAAAGAGAACCCGTCATGGCAGTAAGAGCCACCCGGGGCATGCTACAACTAACTAGAGGTCAGTCCGAACGCAAAACAAAGGATGTGTCTATACTGTGGGGTGGAGCCACATCCACTCTGCTTGTAAAGAGAACCTGTCACAGAGGACCAGCTGATAGGCAGGTGATATTTCTGTAGTAAGGTGGGTGATGGCAGTATTGGTCCTGTGACTGCACACTGGGGGCCCAGCCAGAAGCATGAAAAGGGTGACATTGACAAGCAGAGTAACAGGAATCTTGGTCCATTACAAATAAAGAGAACCTGTCACTGGACTAAGCCAAAAGGGTGCAGGGGCTGACATTGCAGAGGGAGGGGATGGGGGATGATGGTGGTCTCAGTTCTGGGACATTAAAGGAAACCTGTCACCAGGTAACATTGCTGAAATGGGACACTAATGGCAGTGAAGAGAACCTGTTACCACCAACACTGCAGGCCCAGCCAAAAGCATTCAGGGGGCGACAATGCAGGAGAGGGATTGGGGACATATAGCAGGAGAGGGATTGGGGACATATAGCAGGAGAGGGATTTTGGGGGTGATAGCCATCTTTGTAAAGAGCCCCATCTCACCTCACACATGTTGAAGGCCAGCCAATGGCGTGCAGGGGTGACATTTCTTGGGGGGGGGGGGGGGGGGAAGTAAGGGGGTAAGGGGGTGATAGTCTTAACCCAGAGCCATTAACCACTTGCCTCCTCATATAACTTATATGGTGGCACTGCTGCGCCAAATCATGTACCTAGTATGTGATCCGACACGTCATGGGATCGCATGCGGGTCGCTGGCTCCCGCTGTTACTATACACAGCAGGAGCAGATCGGCAGGTACCGTGGAATCTACGTCCGCCGGCACCCACTGATCTTTCGGTACACAGGCAGATTGCTGTTCTGTCAGTAGCAGGCAAAGCAGGGACATGGAACCATGCCTTCCCCTAGTAAGAGCACCTCCAACACAGTACACAAACACTGGCTAGGCACACGGTTAACCCTTTGATCTCGTCTGTTAACCCCTTCCCAGTTAGTGTCATTAGTACAGTGTGTATTTCTTTTTAGCACTGATTAGTGTCACGGGTGTCTAAAAAGCGTCAAAAAAGTCCGACTGTCCGCCGCAATATCGCAGTCCCGCCTTAAAGTCGCTGATTTCCACCATTACTAGTAAAAAAACCAAAAAAGACTATTTTAAAATATCCCATAGTTTATAGATGCTATAACCTTTGCACAAACCAATCAACATACGCTTATTGGGATTTTTTTTTTTTTTTTTTAATAATAACATGGTGTAGCAGAATAAATATTGGCCTAAACTTAAGAGGAAATTCGATTTTCTTACTTTTTTTTATTGGATGTGTTTTAGAGCAGAAAGTAAAAAAAATATTGTTTTTTTTTTTTTTTTTTTCAAAACTGTTGGTCTTTTTTGTTTATAGCGCAAAAAAAAAAAAACAACACCCGCAGAGGTGTTAAAATACCACGGAAAGAAAGCTCAATTTGTGGGGGGGGGGGGGGGGAATAATTGTTGTTTGTGTACTGCGTCGCACAAACGTCAGTTAAAGTATTGCAGTGCCGTACCGCAAAAAATGACCTGGTCATGAAGGGGGGGAAATATCTGTAAACCTGTCACTGAGACCCAGCCAATAGGAACGGGGGGGGGGGGGGGGCGCGAACTTAGTAAAGAGCCCCTGTCATCACACACACAGCCAATAGGGTGAAGGTGGTGACGTCGGAGGGGAAGGAATGTTGACGTTGCAGGATGGGGGGGGTGAAGATGATTTCGGGTTCAGGGGTATTAAAGTGAACCCGTCACTCTGGCACAGCCAATACGGAGGAGACGTTGCTGAACTGGGGGATACCGATGGAGTTTTCAGCGAGGAGAGCCTGTTACCAAATACACTGCAGGCCCAGCCAATAGCGTTTGGGGGGTGACAATGCTGGGGGTGGATGAAAACTTTGCGGGGGGAGGGGAGCCCAGAGCCATTGAAGAGAACCTGTCACTGAGGCTCAGCCAATAGGAACGAGGGATGATGGGGATCTTAATAAAGAGCCCCTGTCACCACACACTGGAGGCCCAGCCAATGAGGTGCAGGGGGGGGGAGGGGACACTGCAGGGGGATGGGGGGCCTCTCAGTGAGGAGAACCTGTCACCTAGGCCCAGCCAATAAGAAGGTGACATTATTGGGGATCAGTAAAGAGAAGCTGTCACCTCACACTGAGAATTATTATTGTATTCTAGGCCAATACTCACCACCAATGTCCAGCACCGGCCTCCCCACACCGGCCTCATGTCCCTCCATGGATCCCGGTGTGTGAGGTGACAGGGGGGGGGGGGCTCATTGTACATGGCGACCTCACACACACCCCCCTCCTAAGTAGTGAGGTGGGGGACCTGCAGAGGTTGTGGGCCCCGCACAGCGCTCTATTACCTGAGAAGAGGAGGAGATGAGACCGGGGCTCCTCTCTCCACCGCCGGGCCGACGATTCACCGGATCCCCCGCTGCTACTGCTGCTGGCGCGGCCTCCGCCTACGTCATCAACGAGCGACACCTTCTCCGAAACAGCTTCCCCCCTCCCTTCACAGCAAGCTCCTCCCCTTCCGCGCCGCGGACGGACAACGCGCTGTCTACCACGCCCCCTTCATACAACACTCCGTCTGGGAGCCAGTCGCCGTCTAGACCCGCCCCCTTCACTACTGACAGATGCGTTGGGTTAGCCCCGCCCACTCCCCCGTTTGCTCTCAGTTCCTTTCCTTCCTAAACAGGGGCCGGGGCCGTGTATGTGATGCTAACCTAGAGCAGAGCGCTGTACGGAGAGACAGTGACCATATAAGGTTGTCACCTCATCCCTCTAAAACCGAACACATAATAACCACTTCAGCCCCGGAAGATTTTACCCCCCCCCCTTCCTGACCAGAGCACTTTTTGCGATTCGGCACTGCGTCACTTTAACAGACAATTGTGCGGTCGTGCGACGTTGTACCCAAACAAAATTGACGTCCCTTTTTCCCCACAAACAGAGCTTCCTTTTGGTGGTATTTGATCACATCTCCATTTTTTTTATTTTTTTTTTTATTTTGCGCTATAAACAAAAAAAGAGCGACAAAGAGCCCCCTTTACTCTGATACCCCTAACTAAAATCTAGTGGAACCAATTGCCTTCAGAAGTCACGTAATTAGTAAAGAGAATCCACCTGTGTGTCATTTAATCTCAGTATAAATACAGCTGTTCTGTGAACCCCTCAGAGGTTTGTTAGAGAACCTTAGTGAAAAACAGCATCATGAAGGCCAAGTAACACACCAGACAGGTCAGGGATAAAGTCGTGGAGACGTTTAATGCAGGGTTAGGTTATAAAAAAATATCCCAAGCTTTGAACATCTCACGGAGCTCTGTTCAATCCATCATCCGAAAATGGAAAGAGTATGGCACAACTGCAAACCTACCAAGACATGACCGTCCACCTAAACTGACCGGCCGGGCAAGGAGAACATTCATCAGAGAAGCAGCCAAGAGGCCCATGGTAACTCTGGAGGAGCTGCAGAGATCCACAGCTCAGGTGGGAGAATCTGTCCACAGGACAACTATTAGTCGTGCTCTCCACAAATCTGACCTTTATGGAAGAGTGACAAGAAGAAAGTCATAAGAAGTCCCGTTTGCAGTTTGCGAGAAGCCATGTGGGGGACACAACAAACATGGAAGAAGGTGATCTGGTCAGATGAGACCAAAATTGAACTAAAAGCAAAACGATATGTGTGGCAGAAAACTAACACTGCACATCACCCTGAACACACCATCCCCACCGTGAAACATGGTGGTGGCAGCATCATGTTGTGGAGATGATTTTCTTCAGCAAGGACAGGGAAGCTGGTCAGAGTTGATGGGAAGATGGATGGAGCCAAATACAGGACAATCTTAGAAGAAACCCTGAGTCAAGACTTGAGACTGGGGCGGAGGTTCACCTTCCAGCAGGACAACGACCCGAAACATACAGCCAGAGCTACAATGGAATGGTTTTGATCAAAGCATATTCATGTGTTAGAATGGCCCAGTCACAGTCCAGACCTAAATCCAATTGAGAATCTGTGGCAAGGCTTGAAAATTGCTGTTCACAGACGCTCTCCATCCAATCTGACAGAGCTTGAGCTAGATGTACAATGTCCTTCTCTAGATGTACAAAGCTGGTAGAGACATCCCCAAAAAGACTTGCAGCTGTAATTGCAGTGAAAGGCGGTTCTACAAAGTATTGACTCCGGGGGGCGCCATACAAATGTACCCCCCACACTTTTCACATATTTATTTGTAAAAATAAATTGAAAACCATTTATCATTTTCCTTCCACTTCACAATTATGTGTCACTTTGTGTTGGTCTATCACATAAAATCCCAATAAAACACATTTAAGTTTTTGGTTGTAATATGGCAAAATGTGGAAAATTTTCAAGGGGTATGAATACTTTTTCAAGGCACTGTACACCTTGCTAGTACCGGGTTGGACCCCCTTTTGCCTTCATTCTTCATAGTATAGATTCAACAAGATGTTGGAAACATTCCTCTGAGATTTTGCTCCATAGTGACATGATAGCATCACGCAGTTGCTGCAGATTTGTCGGCTGCACATCCATAATGCGAATCTCCCGTTTGACCGCATTCCAAATGAGATCTGGTGAGTGTGAAGCTCTATTGGATGATATCTGGTGAGTGTGAAGCTCTATTGGATGAGATCTGGTGAGTGTGGAGACCATTGGAGTACAGGGACCTCATTGTCCAGTGGTGAGATGATTGGAGCTTTGTGACATGGTGCATTATCCTGCTGGAAGGAGTCATCAGAAGATGGGGACACTGTAGTCATAAAGGGATGGACATGGTCAGTAACAATACTCAGGGAGGCCGTGGTGTTTAATCGATGCTCAATTGGTACTAAGGAGCCCAAAGTGTGCCAAGAAAATATCCCCCCCACCATTACACCCCCACCACCAGCCGGAACCGGTGATACAAGGCAGGATGGATCCATGCTTTCATGTTGTTTACGCCAAATTCTGACCCGACCATCTGAATGTTGCAGCTGAAATCCAGACTCATCAGACCAGACAACGTTTTTCCAATCTACTATTGTCCAATTTTGGTGATCCTGTGCAAATTGTAGTCTCAGTTTCCTGTTCTTAGCTGACAGGAGTGGCATCTGGTGGGGTCTTCTGCTACTGTAGCCCATCTGCTTTAGGTTCGATGTGTTGTGCATTCAGAGATGGTATTCTGCATACCTTGGATATAATAAATGGTTATTTGAGTTACTGTTGCCTTTCTATCATCTCCAACCAGTTTGCCCATTCTCTTCTGACTTCAACAAGGCGTTTTCATCCACACAACTACCGCTCACTGGATATTTTCTCTGTAAACACGAGAGATGGTTGTGTGTGAAAATCCCAGTAGATCAGCAGTTTTTAAAATACTCCGAACAGCCCGTCTGGCACCAACAACCATGTCATGTTCAAAGTCACCTAAATCCCCTTCCTTCCCCATTCTGATGCTCGGTTTGAACTTCAGCCAGTCGTCTTCGCCACGTCTAGATGCCTAAATGCATTGAGTTGCTGCCATGTGATTGGCTGATTAGCAATTTGTGTTACCAAGCAACTGAACAGGTGTACCCAATAAAGTGGCCAGTGAGCGTATATCACTGGACGTCATGAAAGACGTGGATCTTTGCCATCGTACAGCAATGTATGAGTACCTACATGCCGTGACAGACGTGGAGAATTGTTGTGATGCCCATTTTATTGAGAAATAGTAATGGAAACATCTGAGAAATCGGATTATCATTTTTGGTAAATCTTGTTACATATTTAATTTTCATCTTAAAGTTATTTATTTAGGTCATTTTTTTTTTGTTTTTTTAACCACTTGCCGACCGCTGGACACCATGTGGTTATACCAGGATCATGCCGGCAGCTGCAAACATCAGCCAACTACCAGTTTTTAGAGCCAGCAGTTGGCCCTCTTGTAAAAGCAATCCTAACAGCTAAGTAGCCGCTCGATTGCTATTACAACAGTGGGAAGAGACGCCGTCTTCTGCTGCCTTCCGTGACTTGCTCGGCTCTCCTGTCCCACCGGGAGACCCAAGCCGCCAGCCGGCGCGTCCGCCCATTGGTTGGACAGCCAAACAAAGCCAAGATCAGTTTAGCTCGGGTCTCCGCTATGGTAACCCGGAAGTGATGAGCTGACATCACTTCCAGTTTACCCGGAGGTCAACGGCACCATTTTAAAAAAATTGAAAGCATTCAAAAACACTGATCTTGGTGTTGTGAATGCTTTTGAGGGCAGAGGAGGAATTTGGGGTGCTTTAGACCCCAGATCTCCCCATAAAGAGTACCTGTCACATACCTATTGCTGTCACAAAGGATGTTTACATTCCTTATGACAGCAAGAAAATTGATCATTTTTTTTAAAGCAATAGGGTTAAAATCAAAAAATAAAAATAAATTAATATTTAAAAAATATAAAGTGCCCCCCTGTCTCACCGTGGTCGCTCGCAAACAAAGCGCGTTGATCCTGCACAGACACAAACACCGATTGTCCCACACATGTGAGGTATCAACACAACCGTCAGATCATGGGCAGTAATTCTAGCACTAGACCCCCTCTGTAAATTTAAAGTGGTAACCTTCAAAGGCTTTTCAAGCGTTACCCATGGATAGTAAAATTTATGTAATTTGTCGCCATTGCACAGGCGCCTGCAATTTTAAAGCTTGACATCGTTGGTATCTATTTACTCGGTGTAACATCATCTTTTATATTTTACAAAAAAAATTTGCGTTGTTTTTTTTTGCATTAAAATTCAAAAAAGTGTATTTTTTCAAAATAATTGCGTTTGAAAAACCGCTGCACAAATACTGTGTGACATGAAAAAATTGTAATACCCACCAATTTATTCTCTAGGGCCTCTGCTTTAAAAAAAATATGTAATGTTTGGGGGTTCTCAGTCATTTTCTAGCAAAAGAAAAAATGAATGCTTATAAATAAATCGCCTTAAGGCCCCATTCATTCTGTTCACAATAGCTCGCGTGTGATTGGGTGCCGTCAGTCTTAATGACAACCCAAACAAGGCGTGATTTTGCTGCGATTGTCACGTGACAAAACACACGTTTAAAAATCGTGCAAAGCTTGTTGCCCCAAAAGGTGCAGGAGCCTTTTTTTGGGCGACAAACACGCCCAAAGAAGTGAACAGGCTACCTTCTATGCGACTAACAGAAATGCGTGTAAACTGGGAAGACAATTCAGAATTAATAACAACAGTAGAATATCTATCTATCTATCTATCTATCTATCTATCTATCTATCTATCTATCTATCTATCTATCTATCTATCTATCTATCTATCTATCTATCCATCTATATCTATATATATATATATATATATATATATATATATATATATATATATATATATATATATATATATATATATATATATATATATATATATTTGGGCAGCAAAAACAAATAATAAATAACAAATAATGTCTTTGTAAGTGACTTTCAAAAGGGCTTATGCAGAAAATGTCCTTAAAGTGACTTTTCAAGGTGACTTATGCAGGAAATTGATCACAACTTCTGTGCAGAAAAGTGAATGTCACTCGTGCTCCCCTCTCGGTTCCACACTCCCCAGATAGCAGCACCCCTGCAGAGGTAAAACGCATGTAAACAAATCTACCTTTGGTCTTGGTGTCCAATGGAAGTGCCTCCCCTGCAATCATGGGATGTCCACATGTGAATGGATGGGAAAGATTGACACTCATAGTGTAAACCTACAAAGAAAAGAAATAAAGAAATTTTATTTAGCCAATCACAAAATTAAAATAGGCACTCAACTAGTGCTAGGGACAATAACAAAAATCCGTAGGTCTGGGACAGCGTGCTAAAACCGGAAGTGACGTGATTGCGTTTCAAGCTCCACCTTGCGCGTTTCGTCATCCGACGTCATCAGAATTTGTGAGTGTCAATCTTTCCCATCCATTCACAAAGAACTGAAATCCAATGAATGAAAGGGGCGGCGAGGGACATTCTATCTGGGGAGGAAAAATCCTGATGATGTTGCACATCCTCCAGCCAGGAAATAAGGCCGGCTCTAGCTTACTTGCTGCAGACTCTAATGCACATTATGAGAAGCTCACAGTGTGCAGTCAAAATCAGAGTAAGCCATTTCAGTCCAGGAGAGGAGCCAGTACAACTGTGCAAGACTGAAGGGAGGGCCGCAGGTCAAAATTAAGATGAGTCCTAAAATCTTTAAAAAAATATGAAAATATATGAAAAATCCCCAAACCCCAGTTAAATTTCCTTCATTTCCCAACTTTAACCCCTTTTGGCCGACAGTACACATATATGCAGCTTCACTGAACTGTTTTTTTTTCCAGTGGGGCTGCATATACACAAAGCTCCCAACTGTCTCTAATTTCAAGGGACTGTCCCTGATTTGGAGCAATGTCCCTCTGTCCCTCTTTCCTCCTCATTTGTCCCTCATTGTCTGATCTATATAGTTGTATATAAAATGCACTTTTTATCTTTCACAAAGTGTTTCCCAGTGCTAAACATTTTATCTCATTTCTAAATTGCTACATTTGTAAATTTCAAAAGCCAGTATAAGGCTGGGTTCACACTATCTCCGCATGCGGCTCCCAGTAGGGGTCCGGTGCGTCCCGGTTCACCGTTTCCGGTCCGATGGCTGAATTCGGACCTGAAATTGACCAAAAGACACAAAGGGCTCCTGTGCAAATTCGCACCAGAGCCGCAGCAGAGATATGTGAACTGGCTCCATAGAGAGCCGGTCAAACTCTCCTGCTATTGCAAATTGCATGCAAAACTCCGCATCCAATTCGCAATGGTGTGAATCCCAGCATAAAGGAATAGTAGTGGTAAAAAACAGCACTTGTGGGTTTAACTAATAATTTCTAGTATAATTCTCCTTTAAGGGGGGCATGGCAGGGGGTCTGTCCTACATCTACATACTTTTGCTAATAGGTGTCCCTCATTCCCATCTCGAAAAGTATGTATACACTATATTACCAAAAGTATTGGGACGCCTGCCTTTACACACACATGAACTTTAAAGTGGTTGTATATCCTGTTACACCACTTTTACCTACAGGTAAGCTTATAACAAGACTTACCTGCAGATACCTTGAATATCTCCTAAACTTGCACCGTTTAGGAGATACTCAGTATATGCGCTGCTGCCGACGTCATCGGCGCATGCGCACTGAAGAAACGGGCCGAAAAACAACCCCACACCATTATCCCCCCTCCATCAAATGATTTGGACCAGTGCACAAAGCAAGGTCCATAAAGACATGGATAAACGAGTTTGGGGTGGAGGAACTTGACTGGTCTGCACAGAGTCCTGACCTCAACCTGATAGAACACCTTTGGGATGAATTAGACCGGAGACTGCAAGCATACCTCCCAACATTTTGAGATGGGAATGAGGGACACCTACTAGCAAATGTATGTAGGCATAGGACACGCCCCCTGCCACACCCCCTTAAAGGAGAAATACCCCCCAAAAAAGTTAATCAAATCCACAAGTGCTTTTTTTTACCACTACTATTCCTTTATATTGGCTTTTAAAATGTATAAATGCAGCAATTTAGAAATCAGATGAAAGGTTTAGCACTGGGGAACACTTTTTGAAAGATAAAAAGTGCATTTTATATACAACTATATGGATCAGACCACAATGAGGGACAAATGAGGAGGAATGAGGCACAGAGGGACATTGCTCCAAATCAGGGACAGTTGGGAGGTATGTGCAAGCCAGGCCTTCTCTTCCAACATCAGTGCCTGACCTCACAAATGCTCTTCTGGAAAAATGGTCAAACATTCCCCTAGACACACTCCTAAACCTTGTGGACGGCCTTCCCAGAAGAGTTGAAGCTGTTATAGCTGCAAAGGGTGGGCCAACTCTATACTGAACCCTACGGACTAATGCCCCGTACACACGGTCGGACTTTGTTCGGACATTCCGACAACAAAATCCTAGGATTTTTTCCAACGGATGTTGGCTCAAACTTGTCTTGCATACACACGGTCACACAAAGTTGTCGGAAAATCCGATCATTCTGAACGCGGTGACATAAAACACGTACGTCGGGACTATAAACGGGGCAGTGGCCAATAGCTTTCATCTCTTTATTTATTCTGAGCATGCGTGGCACTTTGTCCGTCGGATTTGTGTACACACGATCGGAATTTCCGACAACGGATTTTGTTGTCGGAAAATTTTATCTCCTGCTCTCCAACTTTGTGTGTCGGAAAATCCGATGGAAAATGTCCGATGGAGCCCACACACGGTCGGAATTTCCGACAACACACTCCGATCGGACATTTTCCATCGGAAAATCCGACCGTGTGTACGGGGCATAAGACTGGGATGCCATTAAAGTTCATGTGCGTGTAAAGGCAGGCGTCCCAATACTTTTGGTAGTATAGTGTATGTGTATCTGTCTTTATGCTCGGAGCGTGCAGCTCTCCCTGGGATCGCACTAACGATCGGGACCCGGAACTCCCAGTTCCAGGTCACCTGATCGCTGTGATAGCGTCTTATTGGCTGTGTTTTTTTTTTTCTCTTTGATTGGAGGGTGAGATACATTGGAGGGAGAAAGAAAGAAACAAATGTATGTAAAAAAAAAAAAAGAAAGAAAAAATAGCTAAATCAGTGTTTGATCTCGGTCAGTGCCATGGTTAGTGTTTGGGTCAAGGGCAGGATTTTTTTTTTAAAAAAGCATTTTTTTAAATTGGTATCATTTTTTTTTAAAAAAACCAAAATGCGCACTATTGTTTCTGGGCAGTACTACGTGTGCAGACTACTAACATACACATATGTGGTATCACTGCGATCATCAGGAACAGGAGAATTTATTTTGGGTTATTCCTTGGTGTAGGTTATAGTAGTAGCAGGAAATACACGGCTATTTTTTTTTTTTTTTTACTATTTTGGGCCAGTATTCCATTCATAATAAAAAAAAATCAGTGAGATATGCATTACCATTTACCACCAAATGATAGCCCAATTTTTCCTGAAAAAAAAAAAATACTTTTTGGATACACAAAGCAGATGTGATGATATGTACGGTTTTACTAACACATATCAAAGTTGCAAAATTGTGTTCAGGCGTTAACATTTGTTTTACCCTCAGACATGTTATAATGTCATAATATTGCCCATCACACAATGCCATCTGATACTCATAGTTCATATTAACGTTATAATATATTAATATAGCATTACAGCACTGTGGTATATGTCAGAGATATATAAATGTATAATAATAATAGTGTGACTGTGAAAGTGGGGGGGGGGGGGGGCATTAGATTGTAAGCTCCTCTGTTGCAGAAACTGATGTAACTGCATCAGTGTTCTGTGTACAGCACTGTGGTATAGGTTAGAGCTATATAAATGTGTAATAATAATAGTGTACAGACTACGGGTCTGTAGGGAATTATGATGAGGAGGAAAAAAAGCAAACACGGCCTCCCCCGTGACTGGCTCTAATTTGGAACCCGCCTCTCTTCACCTTCCCGCGAGTAATTACCTCGCCAACCTGCCAATTATTTCACTCCCAAACTAGGTAATCCCTCAAGTGTTTTTTTTTTTTTCCAAGAAATTTTTGTTGTATCATGAAAAAAATGTACAAAGTGCAGCTGGAGTACAAATGAAGGCGCCCGTCACCAGAGTGACAATAAATGATGCCATTATTCTCCACAAATAATACATTCACATCCGCTGCTTAACCACTTGACCACTGGGCACTTAAACCCCCTTCCTAACCAGACCAATTTTCAGCTTTCGGTGCTCTAACATTTTGAATGACAATTACTCAGCCATGCAACACTGTACCCATATAAAATTTTTGTCCTTTTTTTCACACAAATAGAGCTTTCTTTTGGTGATATTTAATCACCGTTGGGTTTTTTATTTTTTGCGCTATAAAAGAAAAAAGACTGAAAATTTGGTAAAAAAATGAATTTTTATTTCTTTCTGTTATAAAATTTAGCAAATTAGTAATTTTTCTTCGTAAATTTTGGCCAAAATTTATACTGCTACATATCTTTGGTAAAAATAAGTACAACTTGGTGTATATATTTTGGTCTTTGCGAATGTTAGAGAGTCCAAAAGCTATGGTGCCAATATCTGAAAATTGATCACACCTGAAGTACTGACGGCCTATCTAATTTCTTGAGACCCTAACATGCCAGAAAAGTACAAATACCCCTCAAATGACCCCTTTTTGGAAAGAAGACATTCCAAGGTATTTGAAAAGATGCATGGTGAGTTTTTTTGAAATTGTCGTTTTTTCCCACAATTCTTTGCAAAAATCAAGATTTTTTTTTTACTTTTTTTTTTTCACAAAATTGTCATATTAGAAGGTTATTTCTCACACACAGCATATGCATACCACAAATTACACCCCAGAACACATTCTGCTATTACTCCCGAGTATGGTGATACCACATGTGGGAGACTTTTACACAGCATGGCCACATACAGAGGCCCAACATGCACGGAGCACCTCCAGGCGTTCTGGAGCACCCAGGCCAATTCTTATATTTCTCTCCTACATGTAAAAATAATCATTTATTTGCTAGAAAATTACATAGAACCCCAAAACATTATATATTTTTTTTTAGCAAAGACCCTAGAGAATACAATGGCGGTTGTTGCAACTTTTTATCTCGCACGGCATTTGCGCAGCAATTTTTCAACGCATTGTTTTTGGAAAAAAAACAGTTTTGTGCTTTAAAAAAAAACAAAATAGTAAAGTTAGCCCAATGTTTTTGCATAATGTGAAAGATGAAGTTACACCGAGTAAATAGATATATAACATGTCACCCTTCAAAATTGCACACGCTCGTGGAATAGTGCCAAACTTCGCTACTTAAAAATCTCCATAGTTGACGCTTTAAAATTTTTTACTGGTTACATGTTTTGAGTTACAGAGGAGGTCCAGGGCCAAAATTATTGCTCTCGCTCTACTGATCGCAGCGATACCTCACATGTGTGGTTTGAACACAGTTTTCATATGTGGGCGGGACTTACGTATGCGTTCGCTTCTGCATGCGAGCACACGGACAGGGGCGCTTTAAATTTTTTTTTTTTTTTTTTTTTTCATTTTACTTTATTTATTTTAGTTTGACACTTTTTTCCCAAAAGAAACTATTTTTTTGATCACTTTTATTCCTATTACAAGGAATGTAAACATCCCTTGTAATAGGAATATTGCATGACAGGTGCTCTTTACAGTGAGATATGGGGTCAATAAGACCCAAATCTCACCTCTAGGCTAGGAAGCCTGAAATAATAATAAAAAAAAAATGATCCTGGCTTCGATCGTAGCGGAGTCGGTAGAAGCACCGGAGGGTGGCGGGAAGGGGGGGGCATCCCCTCTCTCCTCCCATAAGAACAATCAAGCAGTGGAACAGCTGCTATGATCATTCTCATGGTGTAGGGAATCGCCGGCTGAAAAAGCTGATATCTGAATGATGCCTGTAGCTGCACCCATCATTCAGATATCCCCACACAAAGTCAAGGACGTCATATGACGGCGGGCGGGAACTGGTCAAAAATTGCGGGGTATTGCAGAGTTCTGCGGAGTATTGCGGGGTATTGTGGGGTAGTGCAGAGTAGTGCGGGGTATTGCAGGGTATTGCGGGGTATTGCAGAGTAGTGCAGGGTATTGCAGAGTAGTGCAGGGTATTGCGGGATATTGCAGAGCAGTGCAGGGTATTGCGGGGTATTGCAGACTATTGCGGGGTATTGCAGAGTAGTGCAGACTATTGCGGGGTATTGCAGAGTAGTGCAGACTATTGCGGGGTATTGCAGAGTAGTGCAGGGTATTGCGGGGTATTGCAGAGTAGTGCAGACTATTGCGGGGTATTGCAGAGTAGTGCAGGGTATTGCGGGGTATTGCGGGGTATTGCAGAGTAGTGCAGGGTATTGCGGGGTAGTGCAGGGTATTGCGGGGTATTGCAGGGTATTGCGGGGTATTGCAGAGTATTGCGGGGTATTGCAGAGTAGTGCAGGGTATTGCAGAGTAGTGCAGGGTATTGCAGAGTAGTGCGGGGTATTGCAGAGTAGTGCAGGGTATTGCAGAGTATTGTGGGGTATTGCAGAGTAGTGCAGGGTATTGCGGGGTATTGCAGAGTATTGCGGGGTATTGCAGAGTATTGCGGGGTATTGCAGACTATTGCGGGGTATTGCAGAGTAGTGCAGACTATTGTAGGGTATTGCAGAGTATTGCGGGGTATTGCAGAGTAGTGCAGACTATTGTAGGGTATTGCAGAGTATTGCTGGGGTATTGCAGAGTATTGTGGGGTATTGCAGAGTATTGTGGGGTATTGCAGAGTATTGCGGGGTATTGCAGAGTATTGCGGGGTATTGCAGAGTATTGCGGGGTATTGCAGAGTATTGCGGGGTATTGCAGACTATTGCGGGGTATTGCAGAGTAGTGCAGACTATTGTAGGGTATTGCAGAGTATTGCGGGGTATTGCAGAGTAGTGCAGACTATTGTAGGGTATTGCAGAGTATTGCTGGGGTATTGCAGAGTATTGTGGGGTATTGCAGAGTATTGTGGGGTATTGCGGGGTATTGTGGGGTATTGCAGAGTATTGTGGGGTATTGCAGAGTATTGTGGGGTATTGCAGAGTATTGTGGGGTATTGCAGAGTAGTGCGGGGTATTGCAGAGTAGTGCAGACTATTGCAGGGTGTATTGCAGAGTATTGCGGGGTATAGCTGGGTATATTGCAGGGTGTATTGCAGGGATGGCTGAGCATGGTGGGATGGATGTGACTGTATTTGTCACTGAGCACCGCTGTGAGCACTGCACATGCAGCCCACAGCGGTGCTGCCATCCGATCCCTCCCCCTCTCCTCTCACTGTGTACCGATCGGTACACAGAGGGGAGGGAGGAACCGGCGTCATGATATGACGCCGGTTTGTTTACATGTGATCGCTCCGTCATTTGACGGAGCGATCACATGGTAAACGGCCGCGATCAGCGGCCGTTTACCGTGATCCGTGATGCGCCGGGTCCTCTGGACCCGGCGGTCACGGAAGTTCTCGGGTGCGCGCCCCAGGGGGCGCGCGAGAGCAGGATTCTGGGAGGACGTCCTACGGACGTCCACCCAGGATAACCCGACCGCGCTGTAGCCTTCTTTAGGCTATGGCCCGGTCGGCAAGTGGTTAATATCCCTGTAACCTATTTTTTCTCACTTTAGTTTGTTTGGAAGGAGCAGTTAGCTGTGGTCATGTACACTGCTCTATGCACACCAGGGGCGGACTGACCATCGAGCCACTCGGGCACTGCCCGAGGGCCCTGGGCCACTAGGGGGCCCCATCAGGGTTGCCAGCCTCAGTAAAACCAGGGACAGTATGTATAAATCTGTGGGTTTTTTTACATCTGTCTGTGTATACTGTGTGTGTGTATACTGTGTGTGTGTATACTGTGTGTGTGTATACTGTGTGTACATGTATGTGTATACTGTGTGATTGTATACTGTGTGTGTGTATACTGTGTGATTGTATACTGTGTGTGTGTATACTGTGTGGCCCCATAATCTCTGATTGCCTGGGGGCCCCATAATCTCCTATTGCCCGGGGGCCCCATGAGTTATCAGTCCGCCCCTGATGCACACTACATATTCCCATATCCACATTCATAATCTATAGCTCTTAGTCCATAAATCCTAATCCATATTCCATAAATCCTACTCCATAGTCCATAATCCACAGTCTATAGTCCATTATCATGGTCCATAATCCCTAGATTCTAATCCATAGTCTCTAGTCCATTGTCTATAGTCAAATAGTCCATAGTCCCTGGTTCATAGAATGCTTTAAAGTAGTTGTAAACCCTTTACAACAAACTTTTTGCTACAGGTAAGCCTATTTTAAGGCCGTAGCTACCCTGGATATCTTCTAAGCCTGCACGGTTTAGGAGACATCCCCTGTATTTGCATGTGCCGATGTCATCAGCACATGCACACTAAAATACGTGCCGTTGCTTCAGTGAGTGTGCCGTTACCAGCGGCTCCCACGAGCATGCGCGGGAGTGACATCATTGCAGCTCCAGGCCAATCACTGCGCCTGCGAAGTAACTCTATGATCGATGTCGGCCACCAGAGCGGGGTACGAGGAGGACGGCTGCGGGGGCTTTGATCCAAGGTAAGTAATTCATAATGAGCTAGTATGCTATGCATACTAACGCATTATGCCTTTGTCTTGCAGGTTTTTTTGGGTTTTTTTTGTCCTAGGGTTTACAACCACTTTAAGATAAAAAAAAAAAAAACCTTCTGCTTTTAGAACCCCTTTAAGTAGAGATGTGTATGGACTAATTTTGGAGAATAAGGATATCTCTTTGTTTTGGACCGCCCATTGTATATATACATCATTACTTTGACGTTATATCGTTGTTATGACATAACCCCGGTATTTTTTTACACAGTGAGCAATTCGGCATCCGATAAAAGTGGTCCCCGTGGCGGATTCACTATGGGATCACTTTTATAGTTATTTGTGCGACCGTGTGTATGCAAGACGAGTTTGAGCCAACATCCGTCAGAAATAAATCCATGGATTTTGTTGTCGGAATGTCCGATCGATGTCCGACCGTGTGTACGGGGCATAAGAATGCCGGCGCTGCGGAGAGGAGGGGGAGAGGAGCGAGGCTCCGGGTCGGCCTCATCACTGGACTGTGGGACAGATGAGTGTCTGATTATTAAAAGTCAGCAGCTACACTTTTTGTAGCTGCTGATTTTAATTTTTTTTTTTTTCAGCGGAACTCTGCTTTAATGCCCCATACACACGATCGGACATTGATCGGACATTCCGACAACAAAATCCATGGATTTTTTCTGACGGGTGTTGGCTCAAACTTGTCTTGCATACACACGGTCACACAAAGTTGTCGGAAAATCCGATCGTTCTGAACGCGGTGACGTAAAACACGTACGTCGGGACTATAAACGGGGTAGTAGCCAATAGCTTTCATCTCTTTATTTATTCTGAGCATGCGTGGCACTTTGTCCGTTGGATTTGTGTACACGCGATCGGAAATTCCGACAACGAATTTTGTTGTCGGAAAATTTTATAGCCTGCTCCCAAACTTTGTGTGTCGGAAAATCCGATGGAAAATGTGTGATGGAGCCCACACACGATCGGAATTTCCGACAACAAGGTCCGATCGCACATTTTCCGTCGGAAAATCCAACCGTGTGTACGGGGCATAAGAGCTGATTATTTTTCCTATAAAACTTGGCCTAAAAAAAAAATATATATATATATATATATATTTTTTAAGCCCTTGTGATGTCATCACCTATTAGTCAATCTTCAGCCTAAATTTTGTCTATAAAAGGCGAATCTCATGAGTCGGGGGCTCCAGCCATAATTACGGCTTATTCTAACCTGCAGTAAGCGGTTTCTGAAAGGCGCATAAGTGGCGTGATTATAGAGGGCAATGAACATGCGGCGGGGGAGGGGAGCCCCTTTACCCGACATTCGATGGAGAGTCCTTCGGGGCAATCTGATTAATGGCTTCTTCGTTATTTAGATTCACTTCTCTTCCCAGAGTCCTGTCTGCTCTTCTGCTCTCTTCCTCCTCCTCTGAACAGCGGCACTCAGCCACCCGGAGAGATAGCGGAAGAAATATTTTCATTAATTTTTTTTTTTTTTACCTTTAAGTACCACTTATGTCCCCATTGACCGTTAACTGTCTCCCCCTCTGCAAGATCCCCTCCATTGTGCCAATTGAATTTTTAGATTGGATTGTGCTTGGCGGGTATAGGAGGGGAGGAGAGGCTGTATAGATGACCGGATATATACCCATTAAATGGAAAGCGGGCGGACAACTCTAAGTGCACATCGCGGGCGGAGGACCGGGCTGTACGCCACAGGAAGAAAATTAATTTTATAGTGGAGATTGAAGTTTTCAATCAGCTCTAATGGGGTTTCTTCTCTCTGTGCATTGAGCTCACTATTGTCATTGTCTCCCATGCCACGTTGGCACTGTTGTCGTGTTTTTGGCGAGTGCGGCGAAGTAGCCTGTGTTTATAGTAAGGATCCTAAAGCTGAAGTTTATTCGCTTATATTTTGTCTTCCCTGGTTCCCCTCTCACCCTCACCAACAAGATAATGATATCATTAAAAAAAAAAAAACTTTCCATTTTCATGACATACAGTATTTTAGACCAAGTGGGTCTTTGTGCTTCTCTATCCAACGCAGGCAGATCATGGCTGGTGGGGTGCTGTACATAACATCAGGGCCGTCTTTAATATTGATTGGACTCTGGGCAAACGTTTTCTTGCCCCCCCCCCCCATACAATTTCGCTCTCCACCTGCTCTGAGACATACAATAAATAGCAGCTAGACTTAAAATCAGTTTACTGTATCAGATCAGGCAGCGATTGTGATTGGTTGCCAGAGGTTACAATGTATTATTACCGCTCACTTACTGGTTGCTAGAGGTTACAGCACACATTATGGCTCACTGATTAGTTGCTAGAGGTTACAGCACATGATTTCTGCTTGTTGATTGGTTGCTAGAGATTACTGTACAGCAATACTGCTCACTGATTGGTTGCTAGAGGTTACAGCACATCATCTCCTGTTATACATTTGAATGCCGCCTTTATTTACAAATCTATGCCACCGGATGCAGCTATTTACATACAATTGCTGGTTATTTACATGTAAACACAGGGTCTGCAGGTGAATCATTTGTACAAAACAATAGGGAAGAGCTGAGCAGCATTAGTACCAGCACTTCACACTGAGATATCAGGACACGGCACGGGACTAAAACTTCAAGGGGCAAGGGAATTTAAACCAGGATAGTTGGAAAGTATGAGGCAGCTGCTTTGGGCCCCACAACAATGACAGGGCCCAGGGCAGCTTCCCCTTTTGCCCTGCCTTAACACCCTGCCTCAGTCCTGATGTAAGCAGTGGGCTGACCCTTGGGAGGAGTTATGTAAACATCAAAATGCCTTGATGGGTGGGTGTCAGTCTGCAAAAGAGGGGGTGTTCCTAAGCAGACTGTATTTGCATAGGTAATGCCTACACGCGATTCAGAGCCTCCATGGTTGAAAGAACAGAAATCTAATGAATGAAAGTAGAAGTTCAGGGACAGTCAGGTGGGGGAGGAAGAAGCTAGATGATATTATATGTCCTCCAGCCAGGATACGAGACGGGCTCTATCGGACTTGCTGCAGCTTCTAATGCACATTGTGAGAAGCTCACAGTGTGCAGTGAAATCAGAGTAAGCAATTTCAGTCCAGGAGAGGAGCCGATACAACTGTGCAAGACTGAAGGGAAGTCCGGAGGTCAGATTTACATGATTACAACTGTGGAGGTTTAATTCCTAAAGTGGATGTAAACCCTCACATACAGTGCCTTGAAAAAGTATTCATACCCCTTAAAATTTTTAACATTTTGTCATGTTACAACCAAAAACATAAATGTATTTTATTGGGATTTTATGTGATAGACCAACACAAAGTGGCACATAATTGTAAAGTGGAAGGAAAATGATAAATGGTTTTCAACATTTTTTTACAAATAAATATGTGAAAAGTGTGGGGTACATTTGTATTCAGCCCCCCCTGAGTCAATACTTTGTAGAACCCCCTTTCTCTGCAATTACAGCTGCAAGTCTTTTTGGGGATGTCTCTACCAGCTTTGCACATCTAGAGAGGGACATTTCTGCCCATTCTTCTTTGCAAAATATCTCAAGCTCTGTCAGATTGGATGGAGAGCGTCTGTGAACAGCAATTTTCAAGTCTTGCCACAGATTCTCAATTGGATTTAGGTCTGGACTTTGACTGGGCCATTCTAACACATGAATATGCTTTGATCTAAACCATTCCATTGTAGCTCTGGCTGTATGTTTAGGGTCGTTGTCTTGCTGAAAGGTGAACCTCTATCCCAGTCTCAAGTCTTGAGCAGACTCTAAAGCCGCGTACACACGAGCGGAATGTCCGACAGAAAAAGTCAGACGGAAGATTTTCATCATCTATTCCGATCGTGTGTAGGCCTCACCTATCACCTATCAGTGCCCATCAATGCTGCCTCTCCCTGATGCCAGCTTTTATCTGCTGAGAAAAAGACAATCGCCCCTCACTAATCCCCCTCCCAGTGCGGGCCGCGCTTCCCAGTGCTGGCTCTAATGGTAGCTCTGCTCCAAAGTTTGTCATCTCTGTAACTTTGTTTCTCTCCCTCTGTCTCTCTGATCCTAGAGTGGCCCAGCCTGTATATTTTTTCTCATCTTCATTTGTATTTATTAACTCAGTTTTGTCTTTTTTGCCGTGTACACACGAGTGGACTTCTCATCGGACTGAACTCCGAAGGACTTTTCAACGGAGTTCCAACAAAACGGACTTGCCTACACACGATCCCACCAAAGTCCAATCGTTTCGAATGTGATGACGTACGACCGGACTAGAAAAGCAAGTTCATAGCCAGTAGCCAATAGCTGCCCTTGCGTCATTTTCGGTCTGTCGGACTAGCATACAGACAAACATTTTTTTTGATAGGAATCGAGTCCGTCGGAAAGATTTGATACATGTTCTATTTCTAAGGTCTTTCGAGGTTTTTCGACAGAAAAGGTCCGATGAAGCCCACACACGATCGGAATGTCCGACGGATTTGTTCCGCCTGACCTTTTCTGCCGGAAAGTCCGGTCGTGTGTACGTGGCATTAGATTTAGCAGGAATTCTGTGAGTTATGTTGTATTTGTGTCTGCTAATAATGATTCTATAGTAATTTTGGCAAAATATAGCTTTAATATTCTCTATGGGGAGCCCTGTCAGGTAGTCTGTACAGGGCTCTGCAATTTCTATCAGCAGCCCTCAGTGTATGCCCTGAACTTCTGCCTCTTCGCTGCTCCCCCCTGCATTTGCCAGCAATTCCCAAGTGTCAAAATGATGTCCAGAACTTCCTGTGTAAATACAACACCTGTGATAAATGCTGCTGTCCCAAAACTGACAGTCTGATACGGAGTTCAGAAGGACAGAGAGATACAAAGTAACGTTTATAAACATTGATCCGACAGGAGATAGAGAGATACAACGTAACATTAATATATACATCAAACCACAGCGCAAACAGTAGTTGCTACTTAAACGTGCTCATCACATTAATAGGCAATTAACTTCAGTGCCACAAGTGTGCATAAACAATAATCTTATATTCCATAAAAGTATTTTCTTCCAAAGTGCTGGTGTGCAAGAAAATATAATAAAAACTCTAATGCCGCGTACACACGATCGAACTTTACGGCATACTTGGTCCGGCGTACCGGATTTCGCCGGACGATTCGATCGTGTGTGGGCTCCAGCGGACTTTGTTTTATCAAAAGTTTGACGGACTTAGATTTGAAACATGTTTCAAATCTATCCGGAGGACTCGAGTCCGGTCGAAAAGTCCGCTCGTCTGTATGCTAGTCCAACGGACAAAAACCGAGGCTAGGGCAGCTATTGGCTACTGGCTATGAACTTCCTTGTTTTAGTTTGGTCGTACGTCATCACGCACGAATCCGTCGGACTTTGGTTGATCGTGTGTAGGCAAGTCCGTTCATTCAGAAAGTCCGTCGTAAAGTCCGCCGAAAGGTCCGCCGGGCAAAGTATGCCGTAAAGTCCGCTCGTGTGTACGCGGCATTAGGATCTGCAGTGCTCCAAACGATCAGACGGTGAAATGTGCTCCACACAATCTCCTTTGTGCCTCTACTCACCAGATGGTATGGACCCCTTAGCAATACTGCCTATACAGGGCAGTGCAATGGTGACAATATAGACCAGGGATATGAAATTAGCGGACCTCCAGCTGTTGTAAAACTACAAGTCCCATCATGCCTCTGCCTCTGTGTCATGCTTGTGGCTGTCAGTGTCTTGCTGTGCCTCATGGGACTTGTAGTTCTGCAACAGCTGGAGGTCCGCTAATTGCATATCCCTGATATAGACCATAGACATCCATTGCCCACATGTCTATGTGCGTTGAAAAAGTATTCATACCCCTTGAAATTTTCCAAATTTTGTCATGTAAACATAAATGTATTTTATTGGGATTTTATGTGATATAACAAATTTTTTTACATATAAATAGCTGAAAAGTGTGGCGTGTATTTGTATTCAGCTCCCTTTACTCTGATACCCCTAAATAAAATCTAGTGGAACCAATTGCCTTCACAAGTCACCTAATTAGTAAGTTCACCTGGGTGTAATTTAATCTCAGTATAAATACAGCTGTTCTGTGAAGCCCTCATAGGTTTGTTAGAGAACTTTAGTGAACAAACAGCATGAAGGCCAAGGAACACACCAGACAAGTCAGGGATAAAGTTGTAGAGAAGTTTAAAGCAGAGTTAGGTTATAAAAAATATCCCAAGCTTTGAACATCACACAGAGCACTGTTCAATCCATCATCTGAAAAAGGAAAAATTATGGCACAACTGCAAACCTACCAAGACATGGTCATGATCCACAGCTCAGATGGGAGAATCTGTCCACAGGACAACTATTAGTCGTGCTCTCCACAAATCTGACCTTTATGGAAGAGTGGCAAGAAGAAAGCCATAAGAAGTCCCTTTTGGAATTTGCAAGAAGCCATGTGGGGGACACAGCAAACATGTGGAAGAAGGTGCTCTTTTTTAGCCTAAAAGCAAAACTCTATGTGTGGTGGAAAACTAACACTGCACATTACTCTGAACACACCATCCCCACCGTGAAACATGGTGGTGGCAGCATCATGTTGTGGGGATGCTTTTCTTCAGCAGGGACAGGGAAGCTGGTCAGAGTTGATGGATGGAGCCAAATACAGGGCAATCTTAGAAGAAAACCTGTTAGAATTTGCAAAAGACTTGAGACTGGGGAGGAGGTTCACCTTCCAGCAGTAGAACAACTCTAATTATACAGCTAGAGCTACAATAAAATGGTTTTGATCAAAGCATATTCATGTGTTAGAATGGCCCAGTCAATGTCCGGACCTTATTCCAATTGAGAATCTGTGGCAAGACTTGAAAATTGCTGTTCACAGACACTCTCCATCCAATCTGACAGAGCTTGAGCTATTTTGCAAAGAAGAATGGGCAATGGACATCCCCAAAAAGACTTGCAGCTTTAATTGCAATGAAAGGTGGTTCTACAAAGTATTGACTCAGAGGGGTGGAATACAAATGCACACCACACTTTTCACATATTTATTTGTAAAAAAATTTGAAAACCATTTATCATTTTCCTTCCACTTCACAATTATGTGTCACTTTGTGTTGGTCTATCACCAGGGGCGGGTCGGGGCAGGGGGCAGAGTGGCAATTTCCCCTAAACAATGTTCAATGCGGCCAGCAGCCGCTGCCCCCTACCGTTTCTTTTTCTTCTCTAAGAAGTCGGGCTGGGGGGGGGGGGGGGCACGGCCACGGCAGCCAGTCGGCCACTCTTGCATTCTGGGAGTTGTAGCCAGCGCTGAAGCTCTCAGTGCTGGGAGTAGTGCAGAGGAAACTACAATTCCTGGAGTCTTAGAAGCAGGTCACGCCAGGGAGTCCATACGCATGACTTACTTGGGCTGCGGGGCCACAGGACCAGGAGCATCACCCGCCCCCCCAGGAGGCTGTGGCATGCAAGGGCCTGCTGAGCTAAGCTTCAAGGTGAGAGACCTTGACACCCCCAGCTGACCCCCACTTCCCATCTCCCCCCGCCCCATACACCCCATTTGCCATGCCCCAGTGATCAGGCTGCATTGATGGGCACTGATAGGCTACATTGATGGGCACTGGTGAGGCTGCATTGGATGGGCACTCATCAGGCTGCATTGATGGGCACTGGTGAGGCTGCATTGAAGGGCACTGGTAAGGCTACATTGATGAGCACTGGTGAGGCTGCATTGATGGGCACTGGTGAGGCTGCATTGATGGGCACTAAACAGGCTGCACTGATGGGCACTGATCAGGCTCCATCAGGCACTGGTGAGGCTGCATTGATGGGCACTAATCAGGTTGCATTGATGGGCACAGGTGAGGTTGCATTGATGGGCACTAATCAGGCTGCATTGATGGACACTGGTGAGGGTGCATTGATGGGCACTTATCAGGCTGCATCAATGGTGAGGCTGCATTGATGGGCAACGTATGACGCGTTTCGTCATACGTTGACGTTCTCAATGGGGAATTAAGAACGTCAACGTATGACGAAACGCGTCTGGGAGGAACGTGCTGACGTCACCACATCGCCCTGTTGAGGACGGGAGCTTTGCTTTCAGTGCCGGCCGGCATCGTATTTTATCTTTTCACCTATTGTAAGTGTTATTGTATTTAATAAAGCCCTGGTTACATACAGTATCACACTATTGGCCATTTCTTCCATATAATTTTGCACTGCTGAGTTCGGGTCAGGATTTCCAGGACGTATCCACGCTGTTCCTGCCGGGACTTCGGTCTGTGTGCGTGTCAGTCTGCCTACTCAAATCTGACATCTGGTAAGCAGGATTTTCACTAGGCTCGCTGGAACTTCATACCCTGTGTCACTCCTTATGGTGTTTGGATTTCAGCTGTATGAATCTGCATTTTTTAGTCTGACATCTGGTAAGCAGATTCTACAAGTGGCTAGTTGCACCCAGAGGGATTCTCTTTTCTACCGTTCATCTTGGTGATAGTTATATGCTCACTAGCCTTTAAGTATCTGGTAAGCAGACTATTTGGAAGGTTCAATTTAATCTATTTAGGGATTTTCATTTATTGCATGATTGCATGGCACTCACTTATTGATCCTAGCTGTGTTTGAGACACTGGATGTGGTTTATGACTATATATGATTTTTTGCTCTGTGGTGTGCTGCACTTTTTTCTTACTTTTGCATTGGTTTTGCTATCAGTATTATGCTATGTTTTATGTCATATATATTTTTGGATAATCCTTGACGGATCTGCACCCACGGCTCGAGTGTGAGCCTTCTATTCCATTGGAATTGTTTTCCAAAGGCCCTGGCTGGGTTTCAAGCCACTTGCCTATTTTGGCTTACTTCTGGTAAGCGCTTTACCTTCTAGATGTGTTCACCTGATTATTCACCCACAAGATTTGAATTTTGAGGAATTTCACGTCACTCATCCATGATCTATGATTGTTGGACTTTTTTCTGTATAGGACTATACACTTTGATAACTTTGTAGCACAGTTTTTACTTTCTATATAGGTATACATGTGGGTTTTTGATTTTTATTCACAATGTAACATTGTTTATAAACATTGATCAGACGGGAGATGGGGCCAGTTTACACCACAAACAGTCCAGTGTGAAAAAGCATCTGGAATACATCCGGAAACGCATCAAAAACTCACCAGAACATGTTAAAAATGCGCATTCAGAAATACATCTGAAACAGATCTGGAGTGCATTTTTGGGGTGTGAACCAGCCCATAGAGAGATATAAAGTAACATTGTTTATAAATATTTATCAGACTGGAGATAGAGAGATACAAAGTAACATTGTTTATAATCATTTATTAGACCGGAGATAGAGAGATTCAAAGTAACATTGTTTGTAGTCATTGATCAGACAGGAGATAGAGAGATACAAAGTAAAGTTTATAAACATTTTTCAGATAGGAGATAGAGATACAAAGTTACATTGTTTATAAACATTGTTCAGACTGTAGAAAGAGAGATACAAATTACCATATCAGGGAAATGGGTCACATTAAAGTGGTTGTATACCCGCACATCTAAAAAAAAAAAAAAAAAAAAAAAAAAACCTACAAGGCAAAGGCATAAAGAGCTAGTATGCGCATACTAGCTCATCATGAAATACCTTAGATCGAAGCCCCTGTATGGCAGCCCAGTCCACACTGAGGGAGCTGACATCTTGCCCTCTGCATTTCTTCAAGGTTCATGGCTCCGGCGCTGTGAGTAGCTGGATGCCACGATGAAGTCTTCTTCCCGGCAAGGTCCGGCAGCGTCTGGCAGACCTTCAGCCGGGCATTCAGAGCACAAGCGCCACTGACGTCATCGGGTACATGCAAAGGGAATATCTCCTAAACTGTACAGGTTTTGGAGATATTAATTTTACCTACAGGTAAGCCTTATCATAGGCTTACCTGTAGGTAAAAATGACAAATTAGGGTATACAACCACTTTAACTAAGCAGACTTATTTCAGGTCCTATTATTACATAATTTTTTAAAAATAAAATGTGTTCCTATTTAAACTCTTATTAATCATTAGTTTACCATAATCAGACCTAATTATTACCTTCTCCCCTTAACTATTTTTTACCTGCTATTTTTCTGAGCATTAATATGTAAATGTTTATATATATATTTTTTTTTATTTATTTTTTTTTTTTAGTGTTACAATATAAAATAGTGTAATGTTAAAAAGAAAACGTTTATTACATTTCTGTAAAACTTTGCAATGCCTTGAACCAGAATTTTACTTATTTTAGAATAAATACTAAAAATACTGTACATCTCAATTACGTTTTGTGTGAGACATGCAAATTGTCAGTTGACCACTAGATGGCAGGCCACACTCACAGCTGCCTATAGGAAACACATGGGTTTGCAGTCTATGTCCTGGCATGTTAATCAATAGAAACAGAGAACAGAGGCATAAATATCACATTGATGTTTCCTCTATTGATTTGATCGGAATGATTTATCATATTATTCATTTTTTGCTGTGATGGCGCCATAAAAATGCACTTCTTGGCTTCTTTATCTGCAGAAAATCAATTGGTTGCCAATTTATTTTCTTTTGATTTAACTTCAATTCGTTTTCCATGTTACAATTTGTTCTTTTAAAAAAAAGAATCAATTGATTTTATTCCACATTCCAACTCATTGATATTGACTAAAAAGATTCCAAGCTGACTCGCTACTTCTTTGATTTGACCCAAGATATCAAAATCCAGAAGACTGAAAAGAGCCACACATTCCTCCGCTTCTCAGAATATTAACAATTCTACAGAATGGACCGTGAGTGTGAAATGTTCTGGGAATATAAAAGTTTATTTAAAGTCATAACTATTTCTATAGTCTTGGGTGGCATAGGGAATGGGCAGAACCCTTGTCAGGGGTTTTTTATTGGGCAGCACAGTGGTGTAGTAGGTAAGCACCTTCGCCTAGCAGCAAAAGGATTGCGGGTTCAAATCCCAACCATGGCAATACTTGCCTGGAGTTTGCATGTTTGAGTTTCCTCTGGTTTCCTCCCACACTCTAAAAGACATGTAGGTTAATTGCATCCTCTTTAAATCGGGGTTCCACCCAAATTTTGAACAATATCTGTATGTATTCTCTTCCTTGCCTAGATGCTGACATGCCTTTAAAAAAATTTAAATCGCCGTAATTACCTTTTTATTTTTCTATTTTTCTTTGCACTTCCTGGTTCTCCTCCCGTGGGAGTAGGCGTGTTTCTAGCCTCTCCCAGACTCCTGGGAGTTAGTCTCAGGCTTCCCAGGATGCCACTGAGCATGTGCGGGAACGAGCGGTGAATGCTGGGAGCACAGCATTCACCACATCCAGGAAATAAATGCTTGTGGGCTTCAAATGCCCACAATGAAGATGGAAACCGCCTGCAGTGAATAATATAAGTTATTCTTTCCGCCGAAATCTGACACAGGTGGACATATTACACACAATATGTGAGTATGTAATGCTGAGAAGAAAAGTTTGTGAATGAACTAAAAACAAAACAAAACGATAAATAGGTGGACCCCCGCTTTAAATTGGCCCTAGTATGTGTAGTGTATGTGAGTTAGGGACCATGTATTGTAAGCTCCTTGAGGGCAGGGACGAATGTGAATGTGTAATTTAATGTAAAGTGCTCTGTAAATGGACAGTGCTATATAAGTACCTGAAATATAATAAATAATATGAACATTGATCAGACTGGAGATATAAAGTAACAATGTTTATAAACATTGATCAGACTGGAGATAGAGAAATACAAAGTATTATTGTTTATAAGCATTTTGAGATAGTGAGATACAAAATAACATTTTATATAAACATTAATCAGACTGGAGATAGAGAGATACAAAGTAACATTGTTTATAAATATTGTTCAGACAGCAGATGGAGAGATATAAAGTAGCATTGTTTATAAACATTGGTCAGACAGGAGATAGAGAGATACAAAATAACATTGTTTATAAACATTGATAATACAGGAGATAGAGAGATACAAAGTAACATTGTTTATAAAAAAAAAAAAAACATTGTTCAGACAGCAGATGGAGAAATATAAAGTATTATTGTTTATAAGCATTATTTAGACAGGAGATAGAGAGATACAAAGTAACATTGTTTATAAACATTGTTCAGACAGGAAATAGAGAGATACAAAGTAACCATCTCTTCCACAGTCCTGTTTTCCACAATCTTTCTGCAGGCCATATCTCCTCCACATCCTGTTTTTTCCACTGCAGGTCGTCTCTTCTCTGCAAGGGATGTCTCTGCAGCCTATCTCGCCTCTGCAGCCCATCTCTCCACAGCCTATAAATCTGTAGCCCACCTTTCACAGCCTGTCTATCCTCCTCAACCCATCCCTCCACAGCCCTTCTTGTCTCTTCCCCGCAGTCTATCTGTAGCCCATCCCTCCTCCACAGCCTGTCTCTCAACCGCATCTCCTCTCTCCTCAGCAGCCCATCTCTTCTGATTTTATGCAGCCCCCTTTTGCAGCCACTTCCTGTCTACATGCACTCCAGCATGCTTTATTGTGAGTTTTGATAGTTTCATGGTAGGAATGTTTCACACTGTTCTAGAGCAGGGATTGATCTTGCACATGTTGGGATTCTGGAGTTCAGCGTTAATCCTCCGAGCCAGCAGCAGGCGAGAAATCCACTCTACGTGGATTAGAATATTCCCAACACACAACTCTAATCTTTGAACCCAAAACAATGTGAAGCGTGCGTCTAAATTCAAACACCCAATTTGTTTATTTCCCTTGGTAAACCTCTTAGCTGTTCCCTCCTCGTCGGGTTTCTACAAAATTAGAGGGGAGTGCAGACTTCGCAGGCGGACTTCATTGTGGATTTTCTGCGTTTGTGTTGCTGGGAAACAGAAGAGCAACAAGAGTAAAAATGGCAAGAAGAGAGAGTTCGGGGGGGAAAGACGGGGGAATTTTCATAGGGAGAGGAAGGGATTTTACCAGGAATTAATACATGAATGATGAATTAGAAACAAAGAATCACCTTTTTTGAGAAGCCAACCTCTAAAATATGATTCTTCTTTAACATGGTAATGTCATTTCAAAAGTTCATTTTAATCTATTTAATCCCGTGGCTTTTATTACCTAGTTACATAGTCAAGTTGAAAAAGAGACACAAAACCAATACAAGATGTGCCCTAATGGGTAAATCCATTCCCATCACATCATATGGGGTCATATATTATATAATGCATTATGCATTTATCACCATTATTATCAATATTCAGATAAAACTTTTATTCATTTTCATTTAAAAAAAAAATGTTGTATGACTGTTACTTTCTGTCAGGGGGAGAGTTTTTGTGTGTGTGCCTGTATTTATGCACTTGAACATTGAGGTGGCTGGTTACCACAGCTCTGAGAAAGGGGGGGTGCACCCCGAAACACGTCAGCTTGCCAGTATAGCGGGATGTTGTTGGAGCACTTGTACCCTGTGCCATACGGCATCTTCCAGTCTACATGTTCTTTTATACTGGACTTTTGTGAGTATTCATTTATATTAGTTTTTTTATCTTTTCTATTACATTTTTGGTAATGCATCAGGTGTTTGAGCCTTCCCCGTTTGTTCTTTTTGTAGTTTTACATTGGATTCCCCTATCTGAGGAGGGTCGCACTGGGAGTGACTGTTTTTTTCTTGTGAAAAAAAGACACATGTCCATCTAGTTCAACCAATAAAAAAAAATTAAAAAAACACGCACACAAATAGAAAACCTCCATATACACAAACCTGTACCCACAGTTGATCCAGAGGAAGGGAAAATAACAAAAACAATAAAGCATGATCCAGTTTGCTCCAGTGTGGAAAAAATATAATCCTTCCTGATCCTCCACGAGGCAAATCATACATTCCCTAGATCCTCTACCCCTGGCATTATTACCTCTAAAACTTAGTATCCAGTTATATTTTGTGCATTTAGAAATGTATCCAGCTCTTTTTTTAAACAATCTACTGAAGTGGCCAGAACCAGTTCTTGAGGGAGTCTATTCCACATTTTAACAGCTCTTACTGTGAAGAAGCCTTTCCGAAATATCAAGAATATATTATAACAAAGTCCAGCAAAAACAAACAAGAAGCAAAACCCGTCCGGAAGCACTCACAAGTTAGAACAGCAAAGTGGCAGTAGAGTGGAGGACCACAGGTGGGGTGGAATGCGGCCTGGTCGGTCTGCACCGCGAAGGCTTCCAGCAAGGATGGCGTGTCCCTGAACTTTTCCTGATGCTATGCACTGTCCCTGACAGACAGGTGACCTGTCCCTACTCTAGCCACTCACAAAATGCGCGCCAAACCCGGAAGCCAGGTTCTTATATAGACTCTGCCTTACCTCTGCCTGATTGCCGCTGCGGATGAGCGCCACCTACAGTGGAGAAAGTAGACTGCACCTGCCTACATGCTTTTCATCTGGTACGCTCCAGACCCGTGTTTCAACTGGCTTCGTTAACATCAGCAGTTCTTACTATCTTCTCCAGTCTGCTGTTTATCCAACACACTCTAGACCCATGTTCCCACTGGCTTTAATGTTGCCTGCAGTCTTGCTGCCTCGTCCATCCTGCTGTTTGTACAGTTCACTCTAGAGCAGTGATGGCGAACCTTGGCACCCCAGATGTTTTGGAACAAAATTTCCCATTATGCTCAACTACAATGCAGAGTGCATGAGCATCATGGGAAATGTAGTTCCAAAACATCTAGGGTGCCAAGGTTCACCATCACTGCTTTAGAGTCTAGACCCATATGCTCCGACTGGTTTTCATGTTGTTCGGAGTCCTGCTGCCTGTTCTGGACTTCTGTTTGTCTGGAATGCTTGAGACTCATGTTCCCGCTAGCTTTGATAACATCTGCAGACCTTACTGTCTGCTCCGGTCTACAGCTCATCTGGTACACTCTAGATGAGGGATATGCAATTAGCGGACCTCCAGCTCTTGCAGAACTACAAGTCCCATGAGGCATTGCAAGACTCTGACAGCCACAAGCATGACACCCAGAGGCAGAGGCATGATAGGACTTATAATTTTGCAACAGCTGGAGGTCCGCTAATTGCATATCCCTGCTCTAGACCCGTGTTCCCACTAGCTTTGATGTTATCTGTAGTTCTTACTGCCTGGTCCTGTCTGCTGTTCTTCCAGGTATATGCTAGACCGATATTCCCACTGGCTTTAATGTTGTTGCCTAGTCCAGTCCGATGTTTGTCTGTTATGCACCAGACCTGTGTTCTTGCTGGCTTGGGCGATGTTTGCAGTCCTGCTGCCTGGTCCTGTCTACTGTTCATCTGGTACTCCCCAGATCTGTGCTTCAGTTTTCCTTGCTGTGGTCTGCAGTCCTGCTGCCTGGTCTGCTGTTCATCTGGTTTGCACCAGACCTCATTGTTGGCATCAGTGGCAGGAATAATGCCTCAAGGACCGGATAAAGACAAGCAGAGGGCTGTATCTGCCCCCTGGACCACAGTTTGGCAGCCACTCCGCTCACTGGCTTTGATGTTGTCCGCAGTTCTGCTGCCTGGTCAGGGCTGCTGTTTGTCTGGAATGCCCTAGACCCATGTTCCCACTAGCTTTGGTGTCATCTGCAGTCCATGCTGCCTGGTCTGGTCCGTTGCACATCTGGAATGCTCTAGACCCATGTTCCTGCTGGCTTTGGTGACATCTGCAGTGCTTAATGCCTCTTCTGGTCTGCTGTTTGTCCAGTATGCTCCAGACCCATGTTCCCACTGGCTTTGATGTGGTCTGCAGTCCCGCTGCCTGGTCTTGTTCACTGTTTGTCTGGAACACTCCTGACTCATGTTCCCACTGTCTTCAATGACATCTGCAGTCTTTATTGTCTGGTCTATTCTGGTGTTCTTCTGCTACACTCCTGACCCATGTTTTCTCTCCCTCCATTTTTGTCCACAGTCTGTGCTGCCTGGTCCGGTCCATTGTTCATCTGCATTGCTCTAGACCAGTGGTCTACAAACTGCGGTCTGGATGCAGCCCTCTGCATGCCTTTAACTGGCCCTTTTGGCATTATTCCCCCCACTGTCAGCAACAGTGGGGCATAGTCCCTGTCAATGACATGGACAATGGGACACTTTTCCTCTCATTAACACCATCGATGTGGCACTATTCCTCACACTGACACCAATGATGGGACACTATTCATTCCACTGACACCAATGATGGGGCACTATTCCTCCCACTGACATCATTGATGGGCCCACTATTCCTCCCATTGATACCAATGATGGGACACTATTCCTCTCTCTGACATCAATGATGGGCCCACTATTCCTCCCATTGATTCCAATGATGGGACACTATTCCTCCCTCTGACATCAATGATGGGACACTATTCCTCCCATTGATACCAATGATGGGGGACTATTAATCTCACTGACACCAATGGGGGGGGGGGGGGCACTAATACACCCCCTGACACCAAGGATGGGGCACTGTTTCTCTCGTTTTAACCTACAATGGAGCAGTATTACTTTCCCTAATACCAATGATGGGGAATTGTTTACTCCTGCTGACGCCAGGACATTTTCTACTCTCACTGGCCACAGTCTGACTCCCCCTAAAGTATGAAGGACAGTAAACTAGCCCTTTGTTTAGAACGTTTGGAAACCCCTATACTAGACCCCTGTTACTGCTGGCTGTGTCATCTGTAGTCCTTATTGCCTGGTCTGGTCTGCTATTTGTTTCATACAATCTAGACCTGGACCTGTATCCTCTGGTTTTGTTTCTGTCCACAGTCCTGTTGTCTCCTCTGGTCCACTATCTACTGTATCCAGTACTCTCTGGGTCCAGGCTCCGGTTATTCCTAGTTCAATCCACAATCGGAGCCTCAGACTCTCCCTGGTGTGGTCAGCAGTTCCTCTCTTCGCATGACTCCTGTGCTCTCCTTTGCCACTGGTGCCTGTGCCCCACCATATCTACAAGTGCAGGTTAGTCTCCACATGTTAGAACGTGGTGAACCTAGAGGTCATTACCTGGGGTCAGCACACATCTGAATCTAAACCTCCGTGAGGGGGTCCCCGACAGGATTTGGACTTGCCCCCAAACTCTGACCCCTGAGGGACCCCACGTTACCTGCACACATGTGGGTCCACCATTGTGTGGGGGTGTTTTATCCCATTCTTGTGTGCAATAATAATTTTTTTTTATTCTGCAAATTCTGTTTATAACAGCCGAATGTCAAATATCATATAAAAAGAATAGATGGCGGTGATAGAAAATGATGTTCTGTTTCCTCCACTCCGACATCCTAACTTTCCATTGTCTGATTTGATGTGGTCACCACCATGCAGGACCACGCCTTCCACAATAAAAGTTTCGCTCTGTGATGACAGTTATTAAACCCCTTTCAGTAGAGCGGCCGACGTCACTTCGCACCGCACACAGCCAACTCCACAGCGCAATTTGTTTGTTGTCGGAATTACAGATATTTTTTTCTCCCGGCTGCCAATCAAATTTAAATAGAGAGAAAGCGGCACCGCTAATCAGAGCACAGCAGGATTCCATGTCTGCGCTCAGAGCCGCCATGTATAATTAACGAGAAGAGTGCTCTTATTTACATCAACAATCACAGAGATCAGTGACACCGATTGGTGGAGGCTGCAAAATGGAACATTTTGATAGAGAAATTAATAGATAGATAGACAGACAGACAGACAGACAGACAGACAGACAGACAGACAGACAGACAGACAGATAGACAGACAGACAGATAGACAGACAGACAGACAGATAGATAGATAGATAGATAGATAGATAGATAGATAGATAGATAGATAGATAGATAGATAGATAGATAGATAGATAAATAGAAAGATAAATAGATAATAAAAAGATAGATAGATATGTAGCACCCTGATATTTAGGCAGGGTTGCTTCTAAATTTACCTGCCAGGTGTAGTTACCTTGGCTCAGGGCCGGTACAAGGCAGGGGCGGAAGGGGCGGATGCCCTGGGCGGGACAATTTACTAGAGGAAGGTGCCTGGACTGTACACACAGGCTGCACTAGAATTCAACAATGTGCCGAGTGCGCTCCTGCACCCGGCACAAGCCTAGAACGAGCCCTTCAGTTCACCAATCTGTCAGGCGGAGCAATCTCCACCGGACAGGCGTTTCCTAGTCCCGTCCCGGGGTGACGTCACTGAGAGGCCGGCTGGGAGGCGGGAGTGGAGAGGAGCATAGAGTGCTGAGTGCACTGTGTAGAAAGATGGCGGCGACAGAACGTCATTTCCGTTTCAAAATCTGACGGGTCGCCTAATCTGATGAAACACCAGACCTGCGAGTGTGATCTAGAGAAGGAGGAGAAACCAAGCAATAGTAAGCCATCTGCAGATGAATTTGTAAACTCCTTTTTTTTTGGGGGGGGGGGCTGCAGCATAACGGGGTTAATTAACACTGACGCCACTGATGCAGCCCAAGGGGGTTACTTAACTACCACTTGTCACTAATGCATCAGTGACAATACACATTAACCCCTTCATGCTGCATATTACAAATACCATTGGTATATAACCACTTGCCAACCCATCACACTACATATACTGAGATGGGGTGGCAGCTACAAGCACCGCAATGTACCCATACGTCACTGCCTGTTTCAGCCTAGGGTCACACTGTAGCGAACACAGACATCACAGGTGTGAAGTTGTATGGCTGAACTCGCATTGGATTCGCACAGAAAAGGTGCAGGGACTTTTTTTTTTCCCGCACTGGAATCGGATCGCATGGGTGTTCTCATTTGTCAGGGGACAATCGTCACAAAATCGTACCGCGATTGGGGTGCCTTTGAAAGTAACGGGATCGCAAGCGTGTCTGTGCGTCAATTTGGGAATTGCGGGCAGAATCACAGCGATTCCGCTCGCGATCTGGAACGCCTAGGTGTGAACTGAGCCTTAGGGGGTTATTTACTAAAGCTGGAAAGTGCAAAATCTGGTGCAGCTCTGCATAGAAACCAATCAGCTTCCAGGATTTATTGACAAAACTTAATTGAACAAGCTAAAGTTAAAAGGTGATTGGCTACCATGTACAGCTGCACCAGATTGTGAGTGCTCCAGTTTTAGTAAATCTCCCCCTTAGTGTCACTGGTGATGTCAGTGGCAGTCAGTCAGTTCCCCCAAAGTGTCAGTTACATTTAGCGTCACTATCACAGTCACACTATAAGTCACTCCTTCTTTACAAAGGGGGGGCGCATTTTGCCATCTTCTCCCTGGGCACTGGATGGCCTTGTCCCGGCACTGCCTTGGCTCAATGTTAGGGATCAGTTGAGTTCACCCTAAGTCTGGAATTGCTGCACTTCTCTCTTCTGCCGCTAGGTGGCCGGGTACCTGGTGACATTACCAATTGAGCATTGTTTAAATGCCACGGCCTACCTGAGTATTGTTGCTGACCATGTCCATCCCTTTAGGACTACAGTGTCCCCATCTTCTGATGGCTGATAATGCACCATGTCATAAAGCTCAAATCATCTCACCACTGGTTTCTTGAACATGACAATGAGGTCACTGTACTCCAATGGCCTCCACGCTCACCAGACCTCAATCCCCCCCCCCCCCCCACGATCTCAATCCAATAGAGCACCTTTGGGATGTGGTGGAACGGGAGATTCGCATCATGGATGTGCAGCCGACAAATCTGCAGCAACTGCGTGATGCCATCATATCACTATGGAGCAAAATCTCTGAAAAATGTTTCCAACACCTTGTTGAATCTATGCCATAAAGAATGAAGGCAGTTCTGAAGGCAAAAGGGATCCAACCCGATACTAGCGAGGTGTACCTAATAAAGTGGCCGGTGAGTGTAGATTGAAATGTGTGATTTATCTGCATGCAGCCAACAAAAAAAAGACTAAACTAGACCCCAGAGCAGGCTGGTACTAATATGTGCTTCCCATAAATCCACAAATAAAATAAAAAAATGAAATATGAATATGCAGGACTCCGACCCCTAGATCCTTGTCTGTGAATTATATCAAAATGAAAATATCTTCTACCATCTGCCTAAAATAATCTTAGTGCATAAACCGCCATTCCCAGTTTAAACAAATACAGATCAAGTGTTTTATATAATCATCAAAGTCCAAATCCCAACCGCACATAACGTGCATTCATAGTGTTATGACAATACAGATTGACAAAGTCCAAACAATGATTCCGAACATCTCTATGTTTTCTGGCATCTTCTGACCTCCATTAACTTAGAGGTCAATTATTGAGGGTGAGCGCATATTTAATTATGTCTTCACCAGTGGTGGTGACCCCAGCAAGAGGTGTGAATGAAATAATAGGAACACTAATTATCTGTGGACTGGTTTTGTATGAACACAGGGATGTTCTAAATCATTGTTTGGACTTTATCAATCGAATGTTTTGTATAACACTATAAATGCACTTTAGGCTCTGTTTGGATTTGGACTTTTATGATTACATGGAACACTTGATGGGTATTTGTTTATACTGAGAATGATATTTTATGGTGTGACAATGTGAGGCCCTGCCACTGTGAAAGGACACCGGATCTCATGTTTTCAGCTCTAGAAATTCTGTGCGCTCCAGCAGATCGTCACTCAGAGCAAGAGCAAAGGCAGAAGCAGAATGAGCAGAGGTCTCTTATGCTGAAAAAAACTACGGCCCGCCAAAAAAAATCTATGGTCTGCAAAAAAAAAACATTGTCCGCCAAAAAATCTATGGCCCGCAAAAAAAACTCATCGTTCGCTAAAAAATCTATCGTCCGCAAAAAAAAAATATTGTCCGCCAAAAAAATCTAACGTCTGCAAAAAACAAAACGTCATCCACAAAAAAAAAAAACTATGGTCCGCAATAACCCCCCAGATCTCATGTTTCCATCTCTAGAAATTCTGTGCGCTCCAGCAGATCGTCAGTGAGTTCTGCAGCCAAAAATCTATTGTCTGCAAAATAATCTATCGTCCGCAAAAAAAAACTATCGTCTGAAATGAGGAGAAGCTCTGCTGATTTTATCATGCAATCAGGGCTGGTGCAAATTTGACACGCTAGACGAAACCTAATTTTTCAGCCCCCCATTGGCTCCGCACCTCACTGAGATTTTTGCAGCGCCTCTTCACCTATTTTTTTAGCCGTGGTCCACAGCCCACACCTGCACCTCTGGACCCGACATGAAGACAAATAGTGGTGGCACCGGCTTGCTTCCTCATGTCAGCTGTGGTCCACAGGTAAGGGCAGTATACAGACAGTCTAGGGCAGTATACAGACAGGCTAACTGTGTAACTGCCTGTCTGTATGAGCAGACAGATACACTGACAATGCTTTAGAGGCTCCATGGAAAAATAATATTAAATGTATGTTTTTTTTACCTGCAAAAAGATCTACATTTATTATTTTTTTTACAAAGGTGGACTTGAACCTCTACACCTCAAGTCACCCCAATTCCTGTATTTTCAGGTCTCAGATCAACACAATTCTTCTACCTTCACACCTCAGATCACCCCATCACTGTATCACCCTAAATGCCTGTTCCCCTCAACCCCCCCCCTTACACACATATCAGTTCCTCTCTGTACCCCCCTGCACATCTGTCCCCCCATGGAAAAGAAGAAAGGTAACAGCGCTCTCTGCAGGGACAACTTAATCAATACACCAGGTCCACTCACAGGTGCCGAGGCTCGATGTGTCCCAACACACTCCGATGTAACAGTAATAAGGAGAGCCGGCAAAACTGTAATGACGTTTATTGGTACATCAGAGTGACAATAAAACAATAAAGCTGATGCGTTTCGGCAATAGCCTTAGTCGTAGCTGTCCCCCCCCCCACACATCAGTTCCTCTCTGTACCCCCCTGCACATCTGTCCCCCCCCACACATCTTCTCTGCCCCCCCTGCACATCTGTCCCCCCCACACATCAGTTCCTCTCTGTACCCCCCTGCACATCTGTCCCCCCCACACACAGGCCCGGATTTACTCCCTTTGCCGCCCCAAGGCCGGGTCCTTCAATGCTGCCCCCCCCCCCCCCCCCCACACACACACACACACACACCACATCCTTTATCGATGACTTCTACAATAGATCAATTAAAAAGATATCTCCATACACGAGAACACTGTACAATTAAAGCCAGTTATTTTCAGACTAAAAATACTTCAGGGTAAGTGCACGAGGGGTAAGGATTTTTCGCAGGCAAATTTTCAAGGCAATGGCTGGTGTTAGTGCTTCAATCATCCCCGGCACCATGGTTGTTATGGTGTCAGGATGATTGAAACACATTATTTCTATCATTACATTGTAATATAAACTGAAATAGTTCAACTCACCATAATGCAGAATCATTGGGAGCCCTGAGCGTGTCACTTGCCACCATCTCTTGTCACTTGCCACCATGCCTGCCACCAGATGGGGATGTCACTTGCCACTATGCCTGCCACCAGATGGGGATGTCACTTGCTACGCTGCCTGCCACCAGATGGGGATGTCTCTTGCCACGCTGCCTGCCACCAGATGGGGATGTCACTTGCCACACTGCCTGCCACCAGATGGGGATGTCTCTTGCCACGCTGCCTGCCACCAGATGGGGATGTCACTTGCCACGCTGCCTGCCACCAGATGGGGATGTCACTTGCCACGCTGCCTGCCACCAGATGGGGATGCCCCTTGCCACACTGCCTGCCACCAGATGGGGATGTCACTTGCCACACTGCCTGCCACCAGATGGGGATGTCACTTGCCACACTGCCTGCCACCAGATGGGGATGCCCCTTGCCACACTGCCTGCCACCAGATGGGGATGTCACTTGCCACACTGCCTGCCACCAGATGGGGATGCCCCTTGCCACACTGCCTGCCACCAGATGGGGATGTCACTTGCCACACTGCCTGCCACCAGATGGGGATGTCACTTGCCACACTGCCTGCCACCAGATGGGGATGTCACTTGCCACACTGCCTGCCACCAGATGGGGATGTCACTTGCCACACTGCCTGCCACCAGATGGGGGTGTCACTTGCCACGCTGCCTGCCACCAGATGGGGGTGACACTTGCCACGCTGCCTGCCACCAGATGGGGGTGACACTTGCCACGCTGCCTGCCACCAGATGGGGATGTCTCTTGCCACGCTGCCTGCCACCAGATGGGGATGTCTCTTGCCACCATATTGGGATGTCCCTTGCCATGCTGCCTGCCATCAGAAGGAGGAGGAGGGCGGAACAGCGGTGCGGGCAATGAGAGCTGTCATCTCTCTCCCCCGCCGCCGCACCGCTGCCATTGCTAGCTACTCTCGATTTTTTAAAAATGGCGCCGGACGGCGCAATCACGCTACTGCGCATGCGCCGCCCGGCCGAGCGCTTACGAGCTTTCCCGAGCCCGGCCGGCTTCGGAACGGCGCATGCGCAGTTGCGTGGTCGGCTCGCGGGCGCGGCCATCTTTTCTATGGGCACTGGTGCCCATAACAGACTTTAACAGGCAGCACGAAAGGGGGGGCGGCCGCGAAGTCGCTGCAGGAGCGGCGCCGCCCCTACACCACTGCCGCCCCGAGGCCTGGCCTCGGTGGCCTTGTGACAAATCCGGCCCTGCCCACACACATCAGCTCCTCTCTGTCCCCCCCACACATCAGTTCCTCTCTGCCCCCCTGCACATCTGTCCTCCCACATATCAGTTCCTCTCTGTACCCCCTGCACATCTGTCCCCCCACACACATCAGTTCCTCTCTACCCCCCCCACACATCAGTTCCTCTCTGCCCCCCCTGCACATCTGTCCCCCCCACACATCAGCTCCACTTTGTACCCCCCTGCACATCTGTCCCCCCACACATCAGTTCCTCTCTGTCCCCCCCACACATCAGTTCCTCTCTGCCCCCCTGCACATCTGTCCCCCCACATATCAGTTCCTCTCTGTACCCCCTGCACATCTGTCCCCCCACACACATCAGTTCCTCTCTACCCCCCTGCACATCTGTCCCCCCACACATCAGTTCCTCTCTGTACCCCCCTGCACATCTGTCCCCCCCACACACATCAGTTCCTCTCTGCCCCCCTGCACATCTGTCCCCCCACACATCAATTCCTCTCTGTACCCCCCTGCACATCTGTCCCCCCACACACATCAGTTCCTCTCTGCCCCCCCTGCACATCTGTCCCACCACACATCAATTCCTCTCTGTACCCCCCTGCACATCTGTCCCCCCACACACATCAGTTCCTCTCTGCCCCCCCTGCACATCTGTCCCCCCACACATCAGTTCCTCTCTGCCCCCCTGCACATCTGTCCCCCCCACACACATCAGTTCCTCTCTGCCCCCCTGCACATCTGTCCCCCCACACACATCAGTTCCTCTCTGCCCCCCTGCACATCTGTCCCCCCCACACACATCAGTTCCTCTCTGCCCCCCCTGCACATCTGCCCCCCCCACACACATCAGTTCCTCTCTGCCCCCCCTGCACATCTGTCCCCCCACACATCAATTCCTCTCTGTACCCCCCTGCACATCTGTCCCCCCACACACATCAGTTCCTCTCTGCCCCCCCTGCACATCTGTCCCCCCACACACATCAGTTTCTCTCTGCCCCCTGCACATCTGTCCCCCCCACACACATCAGTTCCTCTCTGCCCCCCCTGCACATCTGCCCCCCCCCCCACACACATCAGTTCCTCTCTGCCCCCCTGCACATCTGTCCCCCCCACACACATCAGTTCCTCTCTGCCCCCCCTGCACATCTGCCCCCCCCACACACATCAGTTCCTCTCTGACCCCCCTGCACATCTGTCCCCCCACACATCAATTCCTCTCTGTAGCCCCCTGCACATCTGCCCCCCCCACACATCAGCTCCTCTCTGTTCCCCCCTGCACATCTGCCCCCCCCCCCCACACACACATCAGTTTCTCTCTGTACCCCCCTGCACATCTGCCCCCCCCACACACACCTGTTCCCCCTCTGTACACAGTGCAATGCACAACAAACTTGACAGCCGAGTACATTTTTTATTTCATGTGGCTGGGTGCAGGCACTGAGCATGCTGCCTGTGCTTCCATTATACCTGAGCCAGTGGCGGTGATGGCTTCACCGGCAGGAGAGCGGCGCTGCTGCCTGTCCTCCCACAACAGTTCCCCGATCGTTCCAGGAGGGGGGGGGGATATTGCGGCAAGCCCAGAGTTACATGCAGGGCTTCCATCTCATCCGCCCGGCCGGTTTCATCGATCATGCAGCACTTCCAGCCGGCTGCTCCTTGTCTCGGCTCTCTCCCCTCATCTTCTCACTGCCGCTGCTAGGGCGGCACTGCAGGCTGGGGATAGAGTGGTCCGGGATGTCTTCACAGGCGCAACCACCCTCTAGCCTGGCGGCTGGTGCCATAAGGCATGTATTTAAAAAATGCCGGTCCTGCAGGTATTTTAATAATCTGAATCCCTAGCGAGTGGCTGGGGATCAGGATTTTGCCACCCCCCCCCCCTACCCTGGTGCCCTAGGCAGCCGCCTGACCTGCCTATTGCTAGCGCCGGCCCTGCATCCAATCATGTCCAAGCTAAAATGCTGTTTTTTATTTTCCTTGCATGTCCCCCTCAGATCTGCACTTCCAAGTGCACTTGTAGTTCAAAGTGGATTTGCCTTTAGTAAATTAACCCCAGGATTCACAAGTATGTAGAGTGTGGGACTCCAGAGTATTGATTATGAGCGTAAAAATGTTTTTACAGATTTCTTTGGTCTCAGTAGTTTGGAGATTCATAAGTGCTTTGGGAGGGAAGAAATCTCCTTCACATTGTCCAGGTCTTGCAGAAGACCAGCAGGGTTTGTGTCCAGGTGAGCACAGCCCTTATAATGATAAGCTTCAAGCATATTTCTAAACAGAAAAGATAAGAGAGAGAGGAGAAAGGAAGGAGAGGAAGGGGGAACATATCTCAGGACTCCTGTTAGGAGACAGGTCTGCATTGTTAATGGATAGGTTTGCATTGTTGAGGGGACAGGTGTGCTCCACCTGAAAGCTAGGAGGTCTTATGCCGCGTACACACGAACGGAATTTCCATCAGAAAAAACTTGGATGGTTTTTCCGACGGGATTCCGCTCAAGCTTGCCTTGCATACACACGGTCACACAAAAGTTCTCTGAACTTTCGACCGTCAAGAACACGGTGATGTACAAAACTACGACGAGCCGAGAAAATGAAGTTCAATGAATTGTTTCCGAGCATGCGTGATTTTGTGCGCGTGCGAATTGCATACAGACAAACGCATTTTTGGATAGGAACTTTTTCTGACCCAAAAATAGAGAACATGCTCTCAATCTTTTGCTGGCTGGAATTCTGTCAGCAAAAGTCCGATGGACCATACACACGGTCGGAATTTCTGACCAGAAGCTCACATCCGACTTTTGCTGGCAGAATTTCTGATCGTGTGTATGGGGCATTAGGCTAGGAGACAGGAGGGTTTCAGACTAGAGTTGCCACCTCATCCCTTTGAACCTGAACACATACGAAATACACAGGTTCTGAGGCTAATTTAATGCAGGTAAGGCACCAAGTGAGTTTACTTACCACCTTAATCAGCCACAGAACCTGTGTAATTATTATGTGTTCGGGTTTAAAGGGATGATGTGGCAATTCTATTTCAGACGGGTGCCAGGAGATCCCCTACTAAGAGGCCAAGGCATGGCACTGCAACTAAAGACAGAGAACAAAGGAAGCACCACCTAAGTGCAGTTTTATAAGCTGATTTTTAATGGCAAGGTATACATAAGCACTCACAAGAAGTAAGGAAGGTACGGGCTCATCTGTTTGTGTAGTTCTGAGGGCTCCTTGGGTCCGCAAATGGTTCCTGGTGCGGGGTGTATAGGTAGTAGGACGTGCTGCGGACCTGCTATCTATACACCACGCACCAGCCTGTACTTTCCTTACTTCTTGTGAGTGTTTATGTATACCTTACCATTAAAAATCAGCTTTTAATACTGCACTTAGGTGGCGCTTCCTTTGTTCTCTCCCTTTATGCCCGTGTGAAAGGGGCCTAATGCCGCGTACACACGGTCGGACTTTTCAGCTACAAAAGTCCGACAGCCTGTCCGACAGACTTTCGACGGACTTTTGGCGGACTTTCGACGGACTTGCGGCGGACTTTCTAACGAACAGACTTGCCTACACACGATCACACAAAAGTCCGTCGAATTCTTACGTGATGACGTACACCGGACTAAAATAAGGAAGTTCATAGCCAGTAGCCAATAGCTGCCCTAGCGTGGGTTTTTGTCCGTCGGACTAGCATACAGACGAGCGGATTTTTCGACCGGACTCGAGTCCGTCGGAAAGATTTGAAGCATGTTTCAAATCTAAAGTACGTCGGATTTGAGGCTAAAAAAGTCAGTTGAAAGTCCGGAGAAGCCCACACACGATCGGATTACCAGCCAGCTTTAGTCCGTCAGCGTCCGTTGGACTTTTGTAGACGAAAAGTCCGACCGTGTGTACGCGGCTTAAGGGTCAGAGCCCTGCATATTTTTTTTTTTTTTTTTTTTTGTGGAGATAGATAGATAGATAGATAGATAGATAGATAGATAGATAGATAGATAGATAGATAGATAGATGAAAGGGAGATAGAGAGATAGAGATAGAGAGATAGATAGGGAGATAGAGAGAGAGATAGTTGAAAGGTAGATAGATAGATGAAAGAAAGAAAGAAAGAAAGAAAGAAAGAAAGAAAGAAAGAAAGAAAGAAAGAAAGAAAGAAAGAAAGAAAGAAAGAAAGAAAGAAAGAAAGATGATAGATGTAGATAGACAGGAGACTTCCAGTCCCAGGGTGGGAAGACGTCATTGATTACATAGATAGATAGATAGATAGATAGATAGATAGATAGATAGATAGATAGATAGATAGATAGATAGATAGATAGATAGATATGGATGTAGATAGACAGGAGACCTCCAGTCCCAGGGTGGGAAGACGTCATTGCTATTATAGATAGTTACCGAGCGATCTCTGTTTCCTCTGATACGAAGGCGACGTCAGCTTTGGTTTTATTTAGAATTCTCGCTTTTTCTTTTTCCGGCAGAACAACTTTATTAAAAGAAAATCCTGGAAGGAATGAGTAATACGAGAAGATCTTTGACCAGATTTCTGACGCAACAAAACTCTGATGGAGACTTTGAGCCGACTGATATATTCATTGCACGTATGCAGCGCAGAGAGCCATACTAGTGAGACAACCCACTGCTCTGCCCCCAAGTAGATCACAACTCAGTGTTATATGAAGAACATTCTTGAATAATAAACATTCTTCGGGAGCTCATCAAGAGAATATTCTGGAAATAAACTTCTGCTGCTGAGGGGAGACCCCCCCATCTTTGTTCAGGCATCATCCAGGGTCACCAGTGCTGGGGCAAGGTCATCCAGCGCCCAGGGCAAAGATGCCAAATTGAGCCCTACACCCCATTTATGATGTGCATTCTTACGGGATCCTACGCTATCACTACTCTTTTCAGCCTTGTAACAGAAGGAAGGCGCCCCTATCCCCGCAGTAAATCTTTGCTCCAAGGGCAGCTGCCCCTCCCGTTCACCCCTTGTCCCGCCCCTGAGGGCCACCATCTACTTCCTGGACTGAAATGACAAATAGATGACATAATTATGCAAATCCTGGATCCTCTGCAGTACCTGCCTGTGTTCACAAATGTCTGACACAGATAAGGCCCTTTCTGCTGCCTCTCACCTTGTGATTTATTACAGTTACAATATTGCAGTCTGAAAAAACAAACAAAAAACAACTGCAATGCGTTATAACAAAGCATTGCAGTGCATGACAGCACACAATCACGGCATACAGCAGTGCACATGCGTTATACATGTCCCCGAGGGACCTGATATATCCAGCTATGAATCAATTTCCTATGCGCACCAACTTTCTTTTACATTTTCTAATACGGCGTTCACTTGATTTTATTTTCTTCCACTGGGGATATGTAGTGTAGGCGTCACTGTGATAATACAAAGGAAAAAAGTCAACTTCCATCACCAGGTTCAGGATGCAGAAATTTACTGAATAATCAGCGTGCGCGCAAATACCGCAATTTAACAAAGTCTCGCCGTTCAGAAATAGATTTCGGCGTTCCAATAGCTGTTCTTGAACTGGCAAATTAAGACAATTCACACCAAAAAAAGGGACTTGGATTCTTCTGCCTGTTGAGTTTGTAGCCACGTCATAAGAGATTACAATAGATAATCGCCGCTCTGTATCTCCGTAAGATTTCACATTTGAAGAAAGCAATTATTTTCTTCGAACGAGCCAGGCTGATGTGTGTGGGCTTTGTAAATCAAAAAATTAATCAACATCGAGAAATTCTTATTGCGGCTTTTTGCGGTGAGAACAAAGGTCCTGCGCCTCCCCAGAAATGTAATTCAGAAAAAAATAGGTTCTGTGCTCTTTACCTGCGTCACTTCTTCACCGCGCCATGAGACACGATGCTATCGTACGGGTGACATTCACAAACTGATCACTTACAGCAGATTCGTTCTCTGAGAGGCGGCTTTTATCTTCCTCATTAAACCTCGACCTTTACAAGCTGGGTGAGATAGTACAAGGAATGAAAGTTGCATACAGAAAGAGAAGTTTACTTTTTTTTTTTTCAAAAGTCGACTTAAATCCTATCTCCTAAAGTTCAGAGAAGCTTTAACATGTCATTTCTAAAGTCATTTTTATTCTGTATAAATCTGAAGCTATCATTAAATTAACCCATGATGCTTATGTCATGAAGGTCCTTGTAAAGGCCCATACACACGATCGGACTTTTTGACAACAAACATACAAATGACCTGTTTTAAGGCAACATCCGACCGTGTGTATGCTCCATCGGACAAACTTTTTTGGTTTTCATCGGACAAATGTTGGCTGTGCGAACAAACTTGGCGGCAACAAAAGTCCGACATTGGCAAGTGTACACAAAACCATAGAAATTTAGTACAAAGTACAAACACGCATGCTCAGAACCAATGCAAACGATCAGACAACAATACAGAAGTTGACCAAAGGGTGGCGTCGGAGAATTGAACATCCTCCTTTGAAGAGTCGTCAGTACGTTGAAACGTCACTACGTTCGTGTTTGTTGCCTAAAAAGTCCTGCCGTGTGTATGCTTAACAAGTTCATGGCCAACGCCCTTTGTACAGAAATCCACGGAAAAGTTTGTATAAAGTCCGATCGTGTGTACGAGGCTTAACACTGACCTCTTCAGGATCCAGAGCCAGGTCCTGTATCTGGCAAGCAGCCGGCGGTACTTCCAGCACCAGGAGACAGATCTAATGATTTGTAACACCTTAAATTGTGAATTGTGGTTCAGATCACTAAGCTTTAGCCAAAGTCCCCTGCTACAGTACTTACCTGTACCCCTGTGTGCTCAGTGCCTGCTTCCAAGTGCGACCAATGTGCCCCGTGTCATCTAGTGACTGTGTCCCACGTCTCCAAGTGTGCCCTGTGTCATCTAGTGATTGTACCCCGTTTCTCCAGTGTTCCCTGTGTCTACAGGTGTGTCCCATGTCATCTAATGACTAGGCCCAGTGTCTCCAGGTGTGTCCCATGTCATCTAGTGACTTTGTCTCTAGCCTTCAAGTGTTCTGTATCATCTGGTGATTGTGACCCATGTCTCTAAGTGTGCCCCGTGTCATCTAGTGACTGCACACTCCTGTTTCTCAAAATAAGCCCCAGTGTCCCCCATGTCATCTAGCGACTCCAGTGCTCCCATGTGTCTTCAAGTGTGCCCAGTGTTCCCCTTGTCATCTAGTGGCTCTGATGCTCCCCTGTGTGTCCAAGTGTGTCCAGTGTGCCCCATGTCTTCTTTTGACTCCAGTGCTTCTTGTGTCTCCAAGTGTGTCCAGTGTGCCCCATGTCTTCTAGTGACTCCAGTGCTCCTTGTGTCTCCAAGTGTGTCCAGTGTGCTCCATGTCATCTAGTAACTCCAGAGCTCCCTTGTGTCTCCAAGTGTGCCCCATGTCATCTACCGACTCCAGTGCTCCCTTGCATCTTCAGTTGTGCCCAGTGTGCCTCATGTATAAACTTGGAGAACTAACTAACTGCCATCACCAGTGACACTAATGCAGTGAGCAGTGATAATACTATCCCCTGTCACTGTACTAATGACACTGGCTGGGAAGGCGTTAACATCTCAGGTAATCAAGGGGATAAATGTGTGCATAACAAGTGTTACATTGTGTAAAAACTTTGTAAATTGTGTAATGTGTCTTGTTTTTTACCAAAGGTATCTTTGTTTCTTCTCCCTGGAAAGCAGGGAGAAGAAACAGAGATACTATTGCCTCTGTATAGAGCCCTGTGTTGACTGTCAACCTAGGGCTATGGGCTGTGATTGCACACAATTGATCAGCAGGTCCCGGCCATGAATCATTCTCGAACAGAACCAAGGTATGTTCATCTCCTCATTAGTGACAACTCTTTGTCCCTATCTCCCAAGTGTGCTTCTGTGTTGTCACACAGGCTTCTGATGGAGACTACAAGCGACAATTTCTACACACATAATACACACATGGACCACTGTTGTCACCATCAGAAAACCCGCCCAGAGAAATGCCATCTAGCCATCATAGAGCACCTGTGTGGGAGATTCTGAACCTTCCTCACTCCATCTAAAACAACAAGAAAAAAAGAACTTGTTGAAGTTTCACTTTAAGTCCCTGCCAGGGATCAATCTCAGCTGCCATCCTGGATATCACATTGTGAATTATAGCGATGTCCTAGGAAAAGGATTCCTAATCATCTTTCAGCGTATCATTGACTTGTTGAACCCTCAGCTTTCTTGATATTATTGAGCTGTCACCTCGGGGACACATAATATCCTGCATTCATACATGTGCAATAATCGCATGAGCGCCGGTATTTGTCTGTCGCTGGAGGTCAATAGTTTCCTTCTAAAGAACAGCAGGAAATGACAATGGTGCAAAAAGCTCTTTTCTGCAACCCATTCACTCAGCTTTAGCAGGGCAGTGTAGTTCTGAGTGCGTCCTCAATTTTAATTTCCTCAGAAAAAGGGGCACATGAGCCATACAGTACACTGCACAATACAAAAATTCCCCAGCTAGTCGATATAAAAATACCTAATTAAATGGTGTCAACAGTTTAGTATGAGGCTTAGTAGGAGGAGAAGGAGGAAGAAGAGGTTGAGGTAGTTGAAGAATGAGGACAAGGAGGATGAGGAGAAAGAAAAACATGAAACAGAAGAAGGAAGATGAGGAGAAATAAAAAAGCAGAATGAGAAGGAAGAAGGAGAAAAAAAAAGAAGGTAGAAGAGGAGAAAGACGAAGAAAAGAAGAAGGAGTATAAGGAGACGGAAGAAGAAAAGGAAGATCAGGAGAAAAAAGAAGAAGATAAGGAGGATAAGAAGGTGGAATTAGAAGAGAAATAAGAACAGAAGAAAGTAAAAGAGAAGTAGGGGGAAGAGGAGAAGAGAATGAGGAGAAGGAGGATAAAGAGAACGAAAAACACAAGAAGAAAGAAGAGAAGGAAAGGGATGAGAAGAAGTAATAAACAAGCAGAATGATAAGGAAGAGCAGAAGAAGAAGGAAGAAGAGAAGGAAAATGAGGAGAAATAAGAAAAAAGAAGAATGAGAAGGAAGAAGGAGAATGAAAAGAAGGTAGAAGAGGAGAAAGATGAAGAAAAGAAGGAGGATGAGGAGACGGAAGAAGAAAAGTAAGATCAGGAGAAAAAAGAAGATAAGGAGGATAAGAAGGTGGAATTAGAAGAGAAATAAGAAGAGAAGAAGGTAAAAGAGAAGTAGGAGGAAGAGGAGAAAAGAATGAGGAGAAGGAGGATAAAGAGAACAAAAAACACAAGAAGGAAGAAGAGAAGGAAAGGGATGAGAAGTAATAAAAGAGCAGAATGATAAGGAAGAGGAGAAGAAGAAGGAAGAAGAGAAGGAAGATGAGGAGAAATAAGAAAAAAGAAGAATGAGAAGGAAGAAGAAGAATGAAAAGAAGGTAGAAGAGGAGAAAGACAAAGAAAAGAAGAAGGAGGATGAGGAGACGGAAGAAGAAAAGTAAGATCAGCAGAAAAAAGAAGATAAGGAGGATAAGAAGGTGGAATTAGAAGAGAAATAAGAAAAAGAAGGAGGATGAGGAGAAGGAAGAAGAAGATAAGGCGGATGAGGAGCCAGATAAAAAGACAGGTAGGAGGATGAAAATAAGAGTGTGAGAAGGAGGAGGAGGAAGAGAAGGAGGATGAGAAGAAGGAAAAACATGTCAAGAAAGAAGAAGAGAAGAATGAGGAGGAATGGAAGAAAGAGGAGAAGAAGGAAGAAGAAAAGAAGAATGAAGAGAAGAAAAAAGAGGAGAGGCAAGACGAGGAGAAGGAAGAAAAAGAGAAGAAGAATGTAGAGTAGAAGGAAGATAAGTAGAAGAAAAAACAGGAGAACGAAGAAGAGAAAAAAGGAGGATGAGGACAAGAAAGGAAATTAGGGGAATAGGATGAGGAGGGAAATGTAAGGGAAATCAGAAAGGGCAGAAGAAGGAAAGGAAGATATGAGAGGCCATTTACATTGGTCCTTCCAGGCTCCTCAGTCCAGACACAACGGAGAAGCCAGCATGACTCCTGGACAAGGCCTTTGAATATTAACAAACCACTTGTGATATTTCTTTTCCGCATTTTTTCAGCTTGGAGCTGTGCAGACATTCGGCAGAATTTTGCTCAGAGAGACACAACACCTATTAACAATATCTCTCGCTATCCATCACTGGAGGGCACGATGCATAAAATGTGCAAATAAGAGTATATTATTTATACAGTGTTGCATTTTGCCTGACGGCCCTTAAATATTGATTTGACTACTTTGTGAACCTTTGTGCCTGAGATTCCGGCTGCCCCGGAGCTTGGCGTATCTTTTATTAATAGCGCACATTTTCTAGCAGAAAATTCTCCTGGATTTAGTAAAGTGCCTCTGCGCTATGTTTAGTAACCCCATCATGTGAGAGGCTCTATAGTAACTATATAGCGTCAAAGCGTATTAATAATTGTGCCACTATGCTCAAAGGACTAGCTGCTAATTTTGTAAGGTAGAAAGTGTTGTCTTGTGAGCTACAGAAACCACCTTTCACTGCTCTTCTCTGTTGGTTGCCATGAGTTACGGGAGTTTTACGTTCTGTCCCTGTCTGGTATTCAGACGTCAGTGAAGGCGCCTTGGCAAGCTTACAGCTTGTGTCTATTGTTTGTCATTGAGTGCTGCTGAATCATAAAAGCACTTTCATTGCTGCAGTAGTGATTGACTCATGACCGCTGTACGCTACAAGAGAACCAGTAATGGCTGGGCTTACCTAAGAATCTGAATGTACAGTCCTAAATTATTATAACTGTGCAGGAATACAATTAAAAGGTCTATAGGTCTCCTTTCTTGACTTAATTTATGAAGCCTCATACATCAGCTTGAGTGTTCAGAAATCGACTGAAGCAAGACAGCTGTCAGCCTGTCAATTGGCAGTTCCCATATAAAGGGGTAATTATAAAAAAAAAAAAAAAAAACTGCAAATACATTTTTGATATCTGCAAATGCCAGAAAAGTCAAATTTTATTAGGCTATTTCCTCTCCAGGTCCGATTCTCTTCATTCATAAGAATTGTGCGAATTGGGAAAATACTGCATTATGGCTAGGGTTGCACCGATACTAGTATCGGTGTCGGTGCCGATACCGAGTATTTGCACAAGTATCGGTACTAGTGCAAATGCACCAAAACCTGAAACCGATACTCTCAGGCTCGGTTCTTTGAGCTGTCAGTGGGTCTCCCCTGTTGATAGCTGAAGTGTTAAAGAAGTCCGGTAATTGGAGCTGTCAAAAAAAAAAAAAAAGCAGCCGGCAATGTTTATTAACAACATTGCTCAAATGCTGAAACACTAAAATTAAAAGAAACATTGTTTCTTTTTGTATCTTTCTGTTTCTTCATCTGCAGATCAAAGGGATGAACAAATGTTCCTCTGTTTAACCCCTTAATAACCCTTAATCTGCTCTAATCAGCCTTAATTAACTCCCTATTCTCGTCCATTTAATTATTATTTTCCTGCTTTTTTTTTTTTGTTCACGTCTATTTTATAAACGATAAACAATGAAAACTTTTTTTTTTGTTTGCTTTGTTAGTGAATATTTTTACACATATATAATAACATATATTTACACATTTCACATTGAAAAAGCGCAAAATTAAAAAAAAAATTGATTTCATTTGTAAAATAACTTTTCAATGCCTTGTACCATTGCTGACAGCTGAAGTGAAAACAAAACAGTTGCGGTAGGTATCGGTAATTGGTATCGGCGAGTACTAAAAAAAAAAGTATCGGTACTCGTACTCGTAAAAAAAAAATGGTATCGGTGCATCCCTAATTATGGCCACTAGATGGAGCTGATGATGATGGGGGAAAAAAATACCTATTTACTACGATCATCAGCTCCATCTAGCAGCCATAATGCAGTATTTTCCCAATTCATGCTATTTCTATAAATGAAGAACATTCAACCTGGAGAGAAAATAGCCTGATAACATTTTATTTTGCTGAAATTTGCATAGAATGAATGTACATGCAGTTTCAAATGGCATTTTTTTTTATATGAATACACCCAATAATGTCTTCCATCTCCTAAGAGTGCATAACAGTGTCAAAAAGCGGAGCTCGTTGCTAAGGCTTGGTTCACACTTAGAGGTGTAGGTGTAGAGGTGTAGAGCAACCCATTCATTTCAATGGGCTGAGCTACGCACAAGAAATGTGGAAAAGAAGTATTTGACTGTTTTCAAAAAATGCACCAAATTGCTAAAGAGCAGCGCTTTTCTGTGTGTGTCAGGAAAGCACGTGACCTTGTGTGCGTTCCCAAGATGTTAATAGATACATAGATAGTAAACTAGCCTTAGAATAAAATAGACACATTTTCTTCTACTTGATACTGTTTCAGAACAGTTCTACCTGATGATAAAGAAGCCATTCTTGGGCTCCAGTCTGGGGACTTGGCTTAGGCTAAGAAGTTGTCATCAATCTGCTGCATGCAGGAGGGGGCATTTCAACTTTGTACGCAAGTCACAGGGTGGCTACCTCAGGTGCTGATCTGTGTCAGACATTTGTGAACACAGCAGCCGAGAATTGCACTGGCACCAGGATATTCATTGTGTCATCCCTGAGCCAGCAACTTACTCCAGGAAGTAGATGGGGACCCTGAATAATGCCTGCAAGAGAAGCAGATGTAGGCATTGTCAGGGGGAGTACTGTGATGCCAGGTCTGCTTTAATGTGTGAGAAATAAGGCAGCGGGCAGGGCAGCAACTACTACATCTCAGATGAACGCTGACTCTCAAGCTGAAGAGGCAGGCTAGAACAAGGTAAGTAAAGGCATTCAGTGGGGGGCAAACCTCATCTCTCATAGGTTTAGATAATTCCAGGTTGAATATTCAGGTACATACAGTACATATATAAATAAAGAAACATCACTTTAATGCAGTGGCGTCACTAGGGTTGGTGTCACCTGGTGCGGCAAAACATGGTGTCACCCCCCCCCCCCCCAGTCTATCCTGCCAAGCTCCCTGCAAGCAGCACACGGTCACAGGGTGCACCCCCAAATGGCCCCTGTAAATGATAGTATTGGGTGGTGTAGGGCAAGCTGGGGTGGTATAGGGCAGGTTAGGGTGGTAAAGTGGCAGATTAGGGTGGCATAGGGCAGGCTGTGGTGGTATAGGGCAGGTTGGGGTGGCATAGGGCAGTTTGGGTGGTATAGGGCATGTTGGGGTGGTATAGGGCAGGTTGGGGTGGTATAGTGCCAGGTTGTTGTGGTATAGGGCAGGTTGGGGTGGCATAATACAGGTTGGGATGGTATAGGGCAGGTTGGGGTGGCATAAGACAGGTTGGGTTGGTATAGTGCAAGGTTAGGGTGGTATAGGGCAGGTTGGGTTGGTATAGTGCCAGGTTGGGATGGTATAGGGCAGGCTTGGTGGTATAGTGCCAGGTTGGGGTGGTATAGGGCAGGTTGGGGTGGTATAGTGCCAGGTTGGGGTGGCATAAGACAGGTTGGGGTGGTATAGTGCCAGGTTGGGTTGGTATAGTGCTAGGTTGGGGTGGTATAGGGCAGGTTGGGGTGGCATAGGACAGGTTGGGGTGGTATAGGGCAGGTTGGGGTGGTATAGTGCTAGGTTGGGGTGGTTTAGGGCAGGTTGGGGTGGCATAAGACAGGTTGGGGTGGTATAGTACCAGGTTGGGATGGTATAGGGCAGGTTGGGGTGGTATAGTGCTAGGTTGGGGTGGTATAGTGCCAGGTTGGGATGGTATAGGGCAGGTTGGGGTGGTATAGTGCTAGGTTGGGGTGGTATAGGGAAGGTTGGGGTGGCATAGGACAGATTAGGGTGGTAAAGGGCAGGTTGGGGTGGCATAGGGCAGGTTAGGACTGTGCAGTGATAGAGTGCACTGTGCAGTAACTTACAGCATTATACCTGGAGATGAAGACCCGGGCGGGGCTGCTTAGTCCTCGCCCCTATCTCCTTCAGCTGCGGGATCAGCCACAGTGAAGGGGTCAGTGGGAGAAGTGGAAGCGGAAGCCACACCTCCAGCTCTGCCCACCAACTCCGGCCTCGGGAGATATTGGGGATCCCAGAGGGGCCGAGAGACAACTTAACCGGAAGGGGGAGCATCATAGGCAGCCTCACTCCACTGCACGGCTTGGTGCCTTGCTCCCACCGCTCTGCAAGTGCAAGCAATATAATTCTAATACAGTGTGTATCAGCGGGAGGTGGCCCCGGTGTCAACCCTCTGGCGGGTGTCACCCGGTTCGGCCCGCAACCCCATAGCAACACCACTGCTTTAATGCAGATACAGATTCCCAATGTGACATGGTCATGACACCTCCAGTACATGAAGTAGGCAGCAACCATTTATAACAAAGTTTCGGGCAAGGTTGCTCCCTGGGTGAATTGGAGGATCTTTCTTGGGAGGGAGGAGCTGTTGCTAGTATAAATGTTGATCTTAATCTTGACTCCATTAAGTCTTTTAAAACCCGGTGTTCTGCCGAGAAAGTTCCCCTCGGTGGATAAGGACCCCCCTGTACTGCGCTTGCGCAGTACGAGCCGGCGGAAATAGCCGAAGCCGAATAGTTGTAAATCAGCTGTACACGGCGCCTGTAAGAGAGCCCCTCGCGGGCTCGCTTCGCTCGCCATGCTTCAGGCACGGCCTCGTTGCGCTCGACACTTTTTTATTCTGCCTCTAGATCCACTTGGATGGTGGGGCTTGCACCTGGACCCAGGGCGCAGGCGCCGTGTACAGCTGACTGAAGGTTTTCAGCTTTAGCTATTTTCGGCGGCTCCTTAGTCGTTCGTACTGTGCAAGCGCTGCGCCTGTGCAGTACAGGGGGGTCCTTATCCGCCGGGGGAACTTTCTCGGCAAGACACAGGTCTGACTTTTACCCTGTCAATGCTCGTTGTCCTGAGATGGACAAATTCCAGAAAATGGTGGAGAGAGATCTCACCCTGCTGACGTCTGGCCGACCAGCTGGCTCGAGCATTGCACAGGATAATCTATCCAGAAGTGAGAGAGAAGCTCTTAAAAACCTTGAAGATGACATGTCTATCATTATTAGAAACTCAGATAAAGGTGGGTTGGTAGTTGTTATGGAGGCATATAAAGTATTTTTAACAACTCTGATCAATGAGGGGATTCATTTGGGGGTGTTTGGCAGCAAGTCCGGAAACTGTCTTATTCCTGGACATCCAGTGATGTCAATTTTTTTTTTTTCAAATAACAGTTTTTATTATTGTTTCATTCTTGGTTGCAATACAGAATAAAGGAGCATGGAAAACTGTAAATATTATTCAACATATCTTATCCACAATCGAACATATACTTATGATAAAGGGGTTTTGAGATCATATTAAGTTTCAAAGATATCTCATTGTTTAACTGCTAGCTATTCCTTTTGTGAGTAAAGAATGTTAATTCAATTACATTAATGTAAAATAATGCTTATGAAAATTCAAATCTATAATAACTGCGCTGTAGAGAAACAAATAGATTGGAAGGAAGAGGGAAAGAGAGAGAGAGGGTGGAAAGTATAAGGTAAGCCATCTAAGTAGGGTTGGTACCTGGTCATGGTGAGTCCTCCCGGAGATGCCACAGCTCCCACACCTCATTGTGTGCCTCCAGCCTGTCCTGCAATCTAGCCGTCATTCTCTCCATCAGTTCAACGTCTTTAATTCTGGAGTACAGATCTTCAGAAGAGGGTGGGGCACAGCGTTTCCAGTTTAGGGCTACTAGACATCTGGCCGCTGTGAGTATATGCCTTACTAGTTTTTTATATGGTGTGCGGAGTTTAAGTGGTGATAGGCCTAGTAAAAAGAATTTTGGAGAAGCTTGGACCTGCAGTTCCAAAAGGTGGGACAATAGATGCTGGACTTTGTCCCAAAAGGGGGCAATCAGTGGGCACTCCCAGTAGATATGTATGAGGGTACCCCTTGCTCCCTGACAGCGCCAACACCGGTCTGAGGTAGCAGGGAAAATTGCATGGAGTACAGCTGGAGTCATATACCAGAAGAACAAGATTTTGTATGCATTTTCCTTATAAAGGGTGCACATTGAACTTTTTGCTGTTTGATTCCAGATCACCTGCCATTGTGCTAGAGGTAGTTCTTCTTTGAGGATTTTCTCCCATCTCAGCATGTATGAGTGTTTTCCCTGCTCCTCTAGGGAGATGGCGTTTAGGATCTTATAAATTCCCGAAATGACCCCTTTTTGTGCATTCCCCTCTAGTATTATAGATTCAAAGGGGGACGGTGGAGAGAACTGCAGGGTCGGGGTTATAGTCAATGCGTAGTGCCTAATTTGTAAATATCCGTAGAATGCTTGTTTTGGTAGGTCGTATTTTGTTTGTAATTCTGAAAAAGATAGTAATTTACGAGTTCTAGGTTCCACTATACTTCCAAAATGAAATAAGTTTCTAGAGGACCAAGGGTAAGACATCTGGTGTGTGAGGCTATCCGGCACTTTGGGATTGCAGATAAAGGAGGTCAGTGGTGATCTCTCTGAGGACAATTTGTGAGGTCGGGCCAGTGCACGCCAAGTTCGTCGTAACAATGACATGGGGCCCAGCATCCGCTCGGGGGGTACCTCCGCCTCCGCACTCCATAGAAGGTTGTTCGGGTGTATTGGAGCTAACCAAAGCTTTTCGATTTCAGTCCATTTATTAAATGATTTTTGAGTGAACCATGAGGCTATCGCTCTTAATTGCGCAGCCTGGTAGTATTTAATAATGTCGGGGAAAGCTAGTCCTCCCTCCCTGCGCGACGCCAGCATTACCGTCCTCGGTATTCTATGCCTTTTATAGTTCCAGACAAATTGGAGTAGTTCCGACTGGAGCTTTTTTAAGTGTTTAAGTGGTATGGGGATAGGAAGGGTTTGGAAAAGATACAGGAGCTTCGGGAGGATGGCCATCTTAATAGAGGCTATACGGCCCAAGAGGGAGATATGATGCTTTTTCCACTGTGTCAGTAATGTTCTGACAGAGTGGAAGAGGGGAGGAAAGTTTTCTTGGTATAGGGTGGCATATGTGGGGGTGATATAGGTCCCTAGGTACCTCAGAGCTGTCGTTTTCCAGTTGTAATGGAAGTTGGCTTTTAAGAGTGCAAGTTCAGCTTCAGGGATATGTAAAGGCAGGGCCTCCGATTTTAATGCATTAATTTTATAGCCCGAGAGAGCTCTGAAGTTGTCTAGTTCCCTATGTAGAACCGGGAGGGTGAGATGAGGATGGGTTAGTGTAAGAATAATGTCATCGGCAAATAGAGAGATTTTGAATTCCCTATCCCTGACCATTATCCCCCGTATATCCGGATTGTTCCGGATCGAGGCGGCTAAAGGTTCCACACACAGTGCAAATAATAGGGGCGACAATGGACACCCCTGTCTGGTGCCGTTCGAGACCGAAAAGGGTGTGGAGAGTGCAAAGGGGGTTCTGACCTGTGAGGTGGGGTTGGAGTAAAGGTGCCTGATCGCTCGCATAAAAGGTCCGTGAAAGCCCATGTGGGTCAGTGTGGCGAACAGGAAGGGCCACCCCAATCGATCAAATGCCTTTTCGGCGTCAAGGCTTAGCAGCATAGCAGCGGATCCCTCCCTGTCCGCCACCTCCACCAGATCAATCACCCTTCTGGTGTTATCACTTGCTTGTCGTAGTGGGACAAACCCCACCTGATCCTTATGGACCAGTGACGGAAGGATCATATTTAGGCGGTTAGATAAAAGTTTGGTGAAAATTTTCAGATCTGAGTTCAGGAGTGCAATGGGTCTGTAATTGGCGCAGAGGGACGGGTCTTTGTCTGGTTTGGGAATTAGGGTGATGAAGGATCGCTGCATGTCTACTGGGACGGGGGTGTCCTGGAGGAAGGTGTTATACAGCTTGCACATATAGGGAAGCAACTGAGGGAGAAATGCCTTATAATATTCATAAGGAAAGCCATCTGGGCCAGGGGCTTTATGGTTTGGTAAGTTTTTGACAGTCAGTTCTATTTCCTCCTCTGTTATCTGTGCATTAAGCGATAGGAGGTCAGATGTGTGGAGATGCGGGATTCCACTTCGCTCTAAATATTGTCGCATCCTTTGAGTCAGGTCTGGAGAGGGAGGGTTACTGGGTATGTCGGGACTGTTGTATAGGTCTTTGTAAAATTCTGCGAAAGTTCGGGCGATGTCCACTGGGTGGGATAACATCTGGCCCCCCTTGTTTTTAATCTGATTCGGGGATAGCATGTGGGTACGTTCCCGGAGTTTGTTGGCTAGGAGGGAGTGGGCCTTGTTACCCTTGTCGTAGAACATTTGTTTTAATCTGGTCAAGGCCTTCTCTACCTGACCTAAGGCTAGGTCTCTAAGAGTCATACGAAGGTTAGTTATTTTTTTGAGTAAAGGTATTGTGGGGTTTGTCTGGAGCTTGTGTTCTAATACTCTAAGTTCTTTTTCCGCTTTCACTTTTGCAGCAAGGGCGTCTTTTTTTAGCGCTGTGGAGAGCGTTATACATTTGCCTCGGAGGACTGCCTTATGGGCTTCCCACAGCGTGGTAGTGGAGACCTCCTGGTTATTATTCTCTTTGAAATATAGTCGTAGGGTGGAATTTAATTCCGTCAGGGAGGGCGCATGCTGGAGGAGGAAGGTGTTGAGCTTCCAATTATAAGGCCTACGGAAGGTAGTGCCAAGGTCTATGGTGAGTAAGATAGGGGCATGGTCAGACCATGAGATCGGGAGAATTTGAGCCGTGTGGGTGAGCTGTAGAGCGTAATTATTAACAAAAAAGTAGTCTATCCTGGAGTGGGTGCGATGAGGGGCTGAATAGAACGTGTATTGTCGATCGCCTGGACGGAGAGCCCTCCACGCATCAAAGAGCGCATATCGTCTGGAGATTTGTCTGAATAGTCTCGAGTCTCTGAGTACTCTGGGTGAGGTTGTTTGGGGGCCCACCGTCTGGCGATCTGTGTGAGATGAGTGGGTAAGATTGAAGTCGCCTCCTATCACCAGAACCTTAGGTGTTGTTTTAAAGAGGCGGGTATACACTTTGGACAGAAAACTGTGCTGTTTGACATTCGGGGCATACAAGGTGCATAGGGTGATGTCCTGTGACTGCCATTGTCCCTGTAAAATTATGAAGTGGCCATGTGGGTCGCAATGCTGGGTCACGCAAGTGAAGGGGGCCCCCCTCTTAATAAGTATGGCTACTCCTGCCCTTTTGTGGGTGCCCGAAGCCATATAGATCTGAGAGTAGTGTCTGGAGGCGAACGCGAAGGAGCCCCCCTTATCATAATGGGTCTCCTGGACCATAATAATATCGGCCCCTGATTGCCTGAATTCCCTCAGTGCCAGATGTCTTTTTTTATTGGAGTTTAATCCATGTACGTTTAATGAGAGTATCTTAGCCATGGTAGTGTGTGGGGATGTGTGAGTAGGTGCTCACCTGGTGTTGATGCATCTGCAGTCCAGACTGGGGCTTGGGGCAGGCACTCTCCGGGAGGAGACCAGGACCCTGCACGGTGGTTGCTGGGTAGGTTAGGTGATGGCTGGGAAGAAAAGGAAGGAGGATAGGTAGAGGGAGAGAGAAAAACACTGTTAGTGAGTAAGGAACAAAGAGAACATACATTCCTAATAATCCTATAGAGGCCAACGGGCCGAGGTCTGGACGGATTCCCCTGAACCCCCCCACCCCAAGAGGGAGGAGTAGGAAGGGGCACCTGGGAGCCCGTAGCCAGCCAAAAACAATTATTCTACAGCACATAGTCTACGACCCTGCACTGATATCTATCTAACTATCAGGGGGGGGGAGTGGTAGTGAACTGGGTTTGTACCAATCTCTCCGGAGCTCATCTGAGTTAAGCCCTAGATGGTAAAGTGGATTTCAGCATGGGGGGGCAATCTTGGGGGTCCTAAGCTGAAGTTGCCTAAAACAAACTAAAGTAAACTGCAGTCTAACTGGGGGTATATATTAAGCCTAGAAGCTTAGGTTCTGCAGATATAAAGAGTCACAGTGGTTGCATCTCAGCGGTTCTTTTGCTTGGTGGGCTTGCGTTGCGGGTCAGAGTCCCGGGACCGGTTGGAGGGAGGCACTTTCTGCCAGACTGTAGGCGGTGGTGGCGGAGTTGCTACAATGTCCCAGTCCGGTAGTTTTGGTGCCGGGATTTCAAGAATGTTACAAAAGGTGCGCAGATCTTCTGGATACCTCATTACCGCGGATTTGCCCTGGTGTTTTGCCGTGAGGCTGAAGGGGAAACCCCAGCGATAGGTGATGTTCTCTTTCTGCAGTAACTGTAATAGCGGCTGGAGAAGTCTGCGTTTTTGCAGGGTGATCCAGGAGAGGTCTGGGTACAGTTGTATCTGGACATCATCAAAAGTCACTCTACGAGCCAGGCGGGCCCGTTTCATGATTTCTTCCTTGATGGGGTAGGAGCTGACTCTACAAATGATATCTCTCGGTTTAGCGGTGGCGCCTTTAGGGCGAAGCGCTCTGTGAGCCCTGTCCAATTCAATGTGTTTGTTAGGTGGCTCCCCGATTAAATTATTAAAGACAGATTGTAGGATTGTTTGGAGGTCCTCGGGTCCCTCCGCTTCCGGGATACCTCTCACTCGTATGTTGTTGCGGCGTCCTCGATTGTCCAGGTCTTCCACATGTCTTTGCATATCTCTCAACATTTCTCTGTGGTCAGCTCCCTGGAGTTGTGTCCTATGGACCGCCAGTTTGGTTTCTTGTATCTCTTCTTCAGCCATTTCCATCCTGTCTGCCAGGTGTTTGAGCCCCGTTTGGAGCACTTGGATTTCTGTGCGGCAGGTGGATTTCACATCTTCAATGAGTTGTCTGAAATCTTCCTTTGTGGGGATGGCTTGTAGGTATGCTTGCCACTGAGGGTGTAAAGGTGGATCCCCTGTGGTACCATAACATTGATTGGGTGGCGGTCTGCCAGGTGGAGTGGCGTTGGAGTATGTGATTCCCTCTTCTCTGTTTGATTGCGTTCCGGTTGCTGGGGAGTCCCATGGGTCTGACCAGGTTTCGGCCTGTCGCTGGTGGGGGGGGCTAGCCCCTGTTGGGAGTAAGGTCAGGGCTCCTGCCTTCTGTGCATATGAAGGCATGGAGGAAGGGTGGTGTCTGGATGTGCTAGAGTCTCTGGAGCGAGATAACCTCTGCGCTTTAGGTGGAGGGGATGTGACCGTGATGTTCCAGGGACTGTCCTGTGTTCCCTGAGGGAGCTGATGCGCTCTGGCAGAGGGGCCTGCAGGCCTAGGCAGTGGTGGATAGTCCTGGGAGAGGTCTGAGGAGGGTGGGGATGCGGGGTCTTGGCTCTGGATCTGGGGGTCAGAAGTCGCTCGCAGCAGCCTCGGGAATGCTGCGGAGCACTGCGTGTATGGCGGGGCGGAGATAGGGAGCGTGGCTGATGGCGGCCCGTGTGATTGTGCCGTCTGGACGCCGGCATGTGGAGAAGGACTCACCGCTGTGATGTGAGGGATGCTCTCCTGGGAGGTCGCCTTCTCCAGTGGAGGGTCCCCCGCATGTTGTAGTCGGTCCGGAGCGGGCTGTGGAGCCTGAGAGGAGCTCCGATGGTGAGGCGCGGAAGTGACCGGCGCCATATTGGCCTCCTCGTTCCGAGATGCGTCCGGCTGGGTGAAGTAGGAGCGGAGGTCTGTGGAGGCACCCGGAGGGGGATTCGGTGATCCCCTGTATTTGGAGGAGCGGGTGGTCCGTGATTTGCCCATAAAATTGCGGTTAATCGCCCCCAAGATTGCCTTTCTCGCTGCGGGCTCAGAGAGCAGGGAGATCAGGCTTCCATCTTGCTCGGCTTCCGGTCACGCCCCTGATGTCAATTTTTAATCACCTTCCCCAGACCCATAAAGGGTTAGATCCATTACAGGGGAGGCCCATCATCTCCTGAATTGGTTCCCTCAATGAGAGATTGGGCCAATGGCTGGATGGTGTTCTTTCATTATACCAACCTTACTCTTGACGTTTGTCTATATGTCTTGGATGCTTTGGAGTATCTTAACACATAATTTCTTCATGTTTAATGGGGAATACTTTCTCGAGAGGTGTGGAGCAGAGATGGGGGCTAAATTTTTGCCCTCACTTGCCAACCTGTACATGGGTTGGTGGGAGCGCTATATCATTTATGGCAGCACCAACGCTTTCAGATGCCACATTAGAATGTTCAAACGCTACATAGATGACCTTTTTATCATGGATAACCATTTTGGCACTTTGGAGAATTTTCTCAAATATTTAAATAATAATGACAGACATATTTGGTTTACAGGCCAGTCAAATAACAAGGGACATCTGCTTTTTAGATGGCCATCTGTGTGGCTATGATTCTGGTGTGCAGACCTCCCTGTATAGAAAACCCCTCTCAGTTAATATGCTGCTGATGGCCGGATCAGGACACCCTCGCCATACAATCAAAGGCATTCCAGTAGGGTCCATCGTATATGCAGTGACCAATGAATTTTGGAGGTGGAAGCTAAGGCTTTTTACTTACGTTTCATACAGAGGGGTTATCCAAGATGGATGCTAATTGTGAGATCCAAAGATAGAAGTGATTTGCTTAGTGGAAATAAACACAAAGACTCTAGGAGCAATAATAAGGGATTCAGTAAAGAGCGACTCATGCTCAGTACACCTTTCGGCTTTGAATTTGAGGAAATAAGAAGGATTATATACAGGTATCTTCCCATCCTCTCTGAGGATCAGACTTGTGCCGATCTATTGAAGGATGGTGTTAATATGGTTTCAAGGAGAGCTCCATAATTCCTTATCACCCAGTTTATTTACCACCAATAAAACACCAATAAAACAGTCTACAACATGGTTACACCTCAGAGGTAATTTCAGCTGTGGTGTATCCAAATGTCCTTGTTGTAGGCATATTATCAAAGGGGAGGTTGTGTGTTCTTATTCTACTGTGAAAGAACAGACTGGGGTCATCAGGGCCGGTGCTACCACTAGGCAAACTAGGAAGCCGCCTAGGGCGTACTGCTGCCTAGGGCGCCAGGCCACTGGTGTTCCTACTCTCTTCTCTCTGCAGCAAGCAACTAAGTCTCAGCATCAGCAGGCAGCCGCCGTAGTGGCAGAGGCACGGCGCCAACAGAGGACCGTGTCTGTGTCCCGACTCCCAAATTAATGGAAGCAAGCAAACATTCATTGATGGGCGCTGGTAGGCTGCATTGATGGGTGCTGGTAGGCTGCATTTGATGGGTGCTGGTGGTCTGCATTTGATGGGCGCTGGTGGGCTGCATTTGATGGGCGCTGGTGAGGCTGCATTTGATGGGTGCTGGTGAGGCTGCATTTCATGGGCACTGGTGAGTCTGCATTTCATGGGCACTGGTGAGGCTGCATTTAATGGGCGCTGGTGAGGCTGCATTTCATGGGCACTGGTGAGGCTGCATTTCATGGGCACTGGTGAGGCTGCATTTAATGGGTGCTTCATTAAAAAGGTGGGGTATACATGGGCAGGGCAAAGGGGTTGGAGCCAGGGGTAAAGCCGGGGGGGGTTTCGTCTAGGGTGTCAAAAATCCTTGCACCAGCCCTGGCAGTCATTCTACAATTGCAATACCAAACATGTTGTATATATCATCACATGCAGACTCTGTAATGTACAGTACATTGGATGCACAATCAGACATCTCAGGGTTAGATTAATTGAGCAATTATCTAGTATTGAGAAAAATCATTCCTCCAAGGTTGCTCGCCATTTTAATCAATATCATAATGGTGACACCTCAGCAGTAGGAGTACAGATCCTTGAGAAAGTCAGCCCGCCTAAAAGGGGAGGGGATGCGTTTAGATCTCTGTGCAAACAAGAGTTTTTTTTGGATCTTTAATTTCAAAACTCGTACAACGTATGGCTTAAGTTTCGAATGGGATATCACACATTTTCATGACTAAATTAGATCGTTTTTATGTTCTCATTCATGAACTAGTGATTTTTGAACAGATATTTGCCATCATGCTGGACAGGTTTCCAGGATTTACCGTCATGTCACTCTTTACTATCTTTAAGTACTCGTATATTATTGGATTCCACAAGGTTGTCATAAAACTTTATTAATATTGATACTTGGATGGTTTTAGATTGCCCTCATTTTTCTTAGGATGTTTATTGCTTTAATGTAGCATTTGTGAATGTTGGATATACATTGCTGCATTTTTTATCTAGCACACTATTTCTTACATCTCTGTTTCTTGCAATTGTTTTTGTATAGTTGTTTGGTCCCATACTTTCTGTACACTCTTATATATTCTATGAGTACTTTTACATATATTCAGATAAATGTTTAAAAGAGGACTTTTTCTGTTGTTGGATTTGCGATCTGAGTGTATGCACGCAGATATATTTATATATGGCTTTTATTTTATGCAATACATTTTCTACGTGTGATTTTTATCGATCGCTCTCCTACAATCAATATATATGTTCTCACTTTTATATTTAGTGGTTGCTTCTTGTGTTCTCTGTTCCGGTTTAACTAATTAATGCATATTATTTTATATTAATTTCGTTTTGGTTTTATTTTTGATTCTCTCTAGGTACTTTTTGGTGGTCTTTATTATGTATATATATATTTATATATATTTCTCCTCATGCTGTACTCTTCCTTCTATCTTGAATAGGTCGATCTTTTCAAGTCTAGTTTTTACACACTTTGTGATTTAATGATTTTATCTGGTGTGTTTAATTGCTATACATGTCGGCCAGCCAATCAAACCGGGCTCTTTTTGTTGCATTGCTTTCGGGTGGAGCATTTAAATAGCTCAGGTTTGGGCAGTGGCGGCTGGTGCTCAAAATTTTTTGGGGGGTGCAAACAAACTGAAAAAAAACCCCTATCAATTGCAGCCACTGTGCCATCAAACGCAGCCACTGTGCCCATCAAACGCAGCCACTGTGCCCATCAAACGCAGCCACTGTGCCCATCAAACGCAGCCACTTTGCCCATCAAACGCAGCCACTGTGCCCATCAAACGCAGCCACTGTGCCCATCAAACGCAGCCATTGTGCCATCAAACGCAGCCACTGTGCCCATCAAACGCAGCCATTGTGCCATCAAATGCTGCCACTGTGCCCATCAAACACAGCCACTGTGCCCATCAAACGCAGCCACTGTGCCCATCAAACGCAGCCACTGTACACATCAATTGCCGCTACTGTGCCCCATCAAATGCTGCCAGTGTGCCCATCAATTGCCGCTACTGTGTCCCATCAAATGCTGCCAGTGTGCACGCTCCTCGATGTCTTCTTCCGCCCTCTCTATCAGGTGTCCTGACGTTTCAGCCAATCAGGTGACAGGTAACAGACCCGAGCACCTGATTGCCTGAGAGGCGGTTCAGTGTTAGCAAAACAAATTTCTGTGCTTTGATAACACACAGCTGATTGAACAGCGAACGCACAGCATTGCGCCCGCTGTTCACCTTTTTGGGCGCATATTCGAGCCTAAGGCTCTAATCAGGTGCTTCCAAAAAACACCCCCGCCGCTTTAATTCAGGTGCCCGGCACCCGAAATTGGGGCCGGACACCTGAATAGGGGGTGTCAGCGGTGACCATAGATAGATTCATGCAATGCATGAATCTATCTATGGTGATAGAGCAGTGCCAGGAGAGAGGGGGCGGCGCTCCTGCGCCCTTTATAGAGCAGTGCCAGGAAAGAGGGGGTGGCGCTCCTGCGCCCTTTATGGACGCACCGCCACTGGGTTTGGGGCTACATTTTCGTTGTGAATAAGCACGAGTTATCCGTGTGAAACTGGTCTACCAATGTTCCTGTAACGTCCTGTTTACGTCCTTTGACACTTTGACAATAAAGTAACTTCTAGGGAAGTTCTTCCTTCCATGGTGTGCGAGCAATTTTTCTTTTTCTTCACATACAGTACATGTGCCCAGTGAGCAGTTCTCCTTAGTGTTTCTCACCAAGGAAGGGTTCATGTTAGCACTATCTGCTCCGCTCTCCGCTGCCTGTGTGATTAACAGTTTATGGGTGCGAAGCGTCTTCTGGTCACAGTCGCTCCTCGCGGTAATTGCAGCTTTCAGCGCTCAATGACAATTTTCCGTCTACAAGGAGCATGAGGTGCATCGGTCAACAATAACACCTGCGTCCACCATGAGGAACAATTGTCTCTCCAGCGGAAACATTCACACAGTGTGCCCTGGAGAGAAAAACACTGGGGGGGGGGGGGGACATTGAAGCTTGTGACTACCCCGGGTGCATTCAAACCTAAGAACATGAATGTCATACAGGAAGTCACGGCAACATCTTCTACAAAGTATGGATTGTTGGAGTCTATAACTAAAATATAGGGGAATCAAAACCTCTTTCATCCTGCTGGTGATCCCTCTAGTGATATAAAGATTCATATAAAGGAATCAGGACCTCCTTCCTCTTTCTGGCGATCCCTCTAGTTATATAAAGATCCTTATAGAGCAGTGGTCTCCAAACTGTGGCCCAGGGGCCTGATGCGGCCCATTGCTTGCCTTTATCCGGCCCTTGGGGCACTATTGCTTCCAATGATACCAACAATGCGGCACTATTCCTCCCACTGATACCAACAATAGGGCACTATTCCTCTCACTGATATTAATGATGTGGCATTTTTCCTCCCAATGATACCAATGGTGAGGCACTATTCCTCCCCTAATATTAAACATGGGGCACTATTCCTCCCACTGATACCAACAATTGGGCACTATTCCTCCCACTGATACCAATGATGGGGCATTATTCCTCCCACTGATACCAATGATGGGGCATTATTCCTCCCACTGATACCAATGATGGAGCACTATTCCTCTCACTGATACCAATGATGGAGCACTATTCCTCTCACTGATACCATTGATGGAGTACTATTCCTCCCACTGACAGGTACTCTTTTTGGAGAGATCTGGGGTCAATAAGACCCCAAATCTCTCCTCTACCTTTAAAAGCAAAAAAAAAACCTGTTTACTTCCTAGATCACCCTACCATTGACTCCGCCCTTGACTGGAAGTGACGTCATGGCATTGCTCCGGTCCTTCAAGACTATAGAGGTGATCAGAGGCAATCTGGTCTCCGGTAATCTCTATGGCCAGCTGCACAAACCATTAGATCGTTTCTTGGGTGCTGGTAAAAACAGTAATCCTCCCGGGGGGGGGGGGGGGAGTGGACCCCTCCAGCTGCTTCTGAAAGTTATCCAGCGGCTAATTAGCCACTCAGACTGCTTTCACGAGAAACCCAATCAACGGCTGAAAAAAACAAAATACTGGGATTATGGCCAATAGCTTCAGCCATAACCCCGGTAAACCACTTGCAAGCCACATTGTATAAATAAGTAATGCGGTGGGCAAGTGGATATAGAGGAATCAGGACCTCCTTCTGGTGACGCCTTTAGTGATGTGAAGATCTATATAGAGGAATCAGGACCTCCTTCTGGTGACGCCTTTAGTGATGTGAAGATCTATATAGAGGAATCAGGACCTCCTTCCTCCTCCACTTTGACATTTATAGTTTAGCTAACTGCATATCAAGTAATCCAACCGGGACATAGAATGCAATAAAACCCTGACAGAGGTTCTAACTTCTACACTCAATTCAGAATTAATAGAAGAAACATTTGAGCTTAAAATACAATTCTTAGGCTTCCTGTACTTCGGATGTTTTGCTATCTCTCCTAGACGCCTTTTCTCCTTGCAGTAGTGTTTTGGCAGAAAAACCCCTGATGCCTATAAACGTGTATAACACGTTTAGGTGCGTCAAGTGCTTGGGTGCTATTCATTTAATTAGCCAGAATATTTGATTAAATAACTAGTGCTTAGGCGCATTTAGGCGTGTTTACAGGTGTCAAGCGTATTTTCTGCCAAAACTCCTTTGCTCCTGGACATACTGGCAGTGGGGTTTTTTTCTGCCTTTAAACTCCTCCAAATGCCTATGTGTGAATGGACACATAGGCTAACATGCAGGGGTGCTTAGAGGCAGAAAAAAATCCATCAGATGCCCCTAGAAGCAGCAGAAAAAACATCCAGTGTGCATGAGGCCTTATTATCATTCAATAAATAAAGCTCTTTATGCCTTATCTGCCCCTTGGATGGCGTTCGCCATTCATGGAAGGATCCTACCTGATGTTGCTCATGGGATTAGCAATGATTTAATTTCTTTTGCTTCTCTGAATTCTTTCAGACTTTACGAAAGGTTGGATTTGATGATGCTGAGTCTTTTCTTGGCCCTGCTAACTAGATAATTACAGAACATTGATCGCAACAACTTACACCGATGTTACAAAAGCTGAGCTCACAATCTTGGGAGCTTACTTTGCGAGAGATCACATTGGTGGCAGAAAATGAGAATTCTCATTGTCCTCTTTATAATGGGATGTGAACTTCTTCTTATAGCTGGAGCAACTGGCTGGGGCAGAACTAGGAGGGGTGCAGAAGGCGTAACAGCTATCCTTATCATTATGCCCCATACACACAACAGGAGTTACCAAGGGAAAATGTTCTATAGGAGCTTGTTATCGGAAATTCCGACCGTGTGCAGGCTCCATCGGACATTTTCCATCGGGATTTCCGTCACACAAAATTTGAGAACTGGTTCTCAAATTTTCCGACAACAAAATCCGTTGTCGTAAATTCCGATCGTCTGTACACAATTCTGACGCACAAAGTTCTACGCCTGATCAGAATCAAGCAGAAGAGCCGCACTGGCTATTAAATTTCATTTTTCTCAGCTCGTCGTACGTGTTCTACGTCATCGCGTTCTTGATGTTCGGAATTTCCGATCAGATTTGTGTTACCGTGTGTATGCAAGACAAGTTTGAGCCACATCCGTCGGAAAAAATCCATGGATTTTGTTGTCGGAAAATCCTATCGCGTGTACGGGGCATTAGTGTATTTTATGTGTGACCCAAGACCATTCTTCTTCTTCCAATGTGGGGTCAAAAGGTTGGACACCCATGCCCTTGTGTTTCTAAAACTCTTTACAAGCCAGCGGTTATGTGAACAAATTGCCAAAAAACACATCTTTCTAAACATGTGAACAAAAAGTTAAATACAAAAGTAAAAAACTTCCATTCTCATGAACAAAGTGCAAAAATACAACATAAAAAACATAAAAATGTCTCCAAAATTTTGATTTTAAAGTCTGTCAAATTAATTTGTTTCCACCACTATGTGCAGTATCCCACGCATGGATATAGGAGGCTTAACAGATCATATTGGCTCCTTATATATACGTAAATGAGTAATATAAAGCTAAGTAAGTGACTAATCCGTCTTCCCTTCTTTGATCATCTCCACTACGGTATGGTATAAAAAAAGAGAAAATTCCATAGTTTAGTACGTCACACTTAACATTTGCAGAATAACTAAATGCTACTTACAAGGCAGCAATCACTCTTCAAACTCTTCAATTTTTAGAACAAATAGGTGGTACGCTCACCAGAAATGAATGACCCATTAATCATACATAGATCAAAGTTGCATTTTAATACAAATTCCAACCTTTAGGACTTACTATTACTCCTTTCTTCATGAAATTAATACATGCAAATCCACAATTGTTTTCACCATTCAAAATGCTCAGGACCGATACTAAAACCAAAAAAAGGGAATTATTGTGCTGCGTGTTTGGACCCAACTACCATACACATACACTATGACACAACAATCCATGTGTACCATCCCTTTAAGAACACAGATCCCCAGTGCTCCCAGTGAATGGAATGCTCACTTATGGGAACTGTTGGGAATTACAACATTGGAAGCTGGTGATAAGCTCCCTACACACGCAAAAGCTTCCTAGGTTCCTTACAAGTATCTAAGGTGGGTTTAGAATGTATTTGGGGTGCGCAAAGTCATGCAAAACCATTCTGAGTTTTATGAGTGTGTATTGGACCTTTCACTTGTACAATACAGAAGAGGCATTGGTGAATATAAATGTGAGAGGGGACTGATAGTGCACAAATACTTAAGTGGCTAGTTAGAAATTTAAATCGCTAAAAAAGTCCTTGGATATTAAACCTGTGACATACATTGAGGGTTATTTACGAAAAGCAAATTCACTTCGCACTGCAAGCGCATTTGGAAATGCAGTCGCTCTAAATCTAAGGGGTAGATCTGAAATGAGGGGAAGCTCTGCTGATTTTATCATCCAATCATGTGCAAGTTGAAATGCTGTTTTTTATTTTCCTTGCATATCCCCCCCGCCCCCCCAGATCTACAGTGACTTTACTTTCAAGTGCACTTGCAGTGCAAAGTGGATGTAAATAACCCCCAATGTGCTATATAAATGTACAGATGATGAACAATGAACAGAATTTCAAAATGTCCTTTAACTACTTGCTGCCCGCCCGCCGTCATATGACGGCGGGACGGTGCAGCTGTTATCCTGGGCCGCCGTCATATGACGGCGCAGCCTTCCAGGCAGCCCAGGGGGCGCGCGCGCGCCGCCGCATCGCTCGGGTCCCCGGGCGCATGCCCGGCGGCTGCGATGACCGCCGGGCACCCGCGATTGCCCGGTAACCGAGCAGGACCGTGGATCTGTGTGTGTAAACACACAGATCTACGTCCTGTCAGATGGGAGGAGACCGATGGTGTATTCCTTGTACAGAGGAACACCGATCGGTCTCCTCCCCTTGTGAATCCCCTCCCCACACAGTTAGAATCACTCCCTAGCAACACATTAACCCCTACAGCGCCCCCTGCTGGTTAACCCCTTCATTGCCAGTCACATTTCTACAGTAATCAATGCATTTTTAAAGCACGGATCGCTGTATAAATGTGAATGGTCCCAAAAATGTGTCAAAATTGTCCGATGTGTCCGCCGCAATATTGCAGTCACAATAAAAATCGCAGATCGCCGCCATTACTAGTGAAAAAAAATAAAATAATAAAAATGCTATAAATCTATCCCTTTATTTTGTAGACGCTATAACTTTTGCGCAAACCAATAAATATACGCTTATTGCGATATTTTTTACCAAAAATATGTAGAAGAATACGTATCGGCCTAAAATGAGAAAAAAATTTGTTTAAAAAAAAAATAAAAATTGGATACTTATTATAGCAAAAAGTAAAAAATATTGTGTTTTTTCAAACTTGTCACTCTTGTTTTGTTTATAGCACAAGAAATAAAAACCGCAGGGGTGATCAAATACCACCAAAAGAAAGCTCTATTAGTGGGGAAAAAATGATAAAAATTTCATTTGGGTACAGTGTTGTATGACTGCGCAATTGTTATTCAAAGTGCGACAGCGCTGAAAGCTGAAAATTGGCTTGGGCAGGAAAGGGGTGAAAATGCCCTGTATGGAAGTGGTTAACACAGTTCATAGGTTCTTCAACAGTAATTTTTCAATAGGGTAGGTTGTGGAAGACCATCCCCAGCTTGGAACATAATCAGAATCACCCTCCGGTGCCGTGGCGTTTTCCTTCAGCCTTCTTGCGGGTATTCCCTAGTGCCGGGTCCAGGCACTGTACCATGTAAGCAGTCAATTTTAATCAATTTTTACAATAAACGGTATTACGATATTGGCTCCGCTTTCTCTTGCTTTAATGTGGTATTATGGTGGAGAGGAGGAGAGAGTCTTGACCAACATTGGAGAGGTGCCAATCAAGATCAAAGACCCAATCACATAGAGGGTCAAATCACACTTATTTAGCTAAATAGTCTTCTGCTAAGTGGGCACGCCTGGGTGATTCTGATTATGTTCCAAGCTGGTCTTCCACAACCTACCCTATGGAAGATTTAGTATTGAAGAACCTATGAACTGTGTTAAATTACATTTTGAAATCATGTTCACTGATATTGTATGATTTATATAGCACATTGTATTGCACTAATCATATCACGGGTTTAATATCCAAGGAATTTTTTTGCAATTTAAATTTCCAAACAACTACTTACGTTTTTGTGCACCATCAGTGCCCCCTCACACTTATATTCACCAATCTTAGGTAAGCCAACTACACTTTTGGGGAGCAGCTTTTAATCACATTTTATATTCTTTCTTTATATATGGCAATCAGTTTGAACCTATAGGCGCGAGGTACCCCCAATTTTTGTTTCACAGTAGAGGCATTGGCTTTGCAAAGCTCTCATAAAGCTTAGTGCCTGTTCACAACGTCTTGTAAAATGTGTTGCTGTGATGCGGTGGCGTTCATTCTGAATGGCACCCCACTGCACCTGTCAATGCACATGCCATACTGTGAAGCACAATGTGTGGCAACATATTATCCTATGATATTGTGCGCTACCAAAAAAATGGCGCATGCATAAATTTTTGGCAACTCATGGCAACACATTGCACTTTGCTGCAATGCACTGTACATCCATAACAACTGTACTGATGCATTTTATGTGCATTGCTGCCAACGAAATGGTGTGGACAGGCCCTTAATAATGTGGAGCAAATGGCTGTTCTTTATATCTGGTGCACCAAAAAACAAGGAGGAATTCGGGTGAATCCAAGCATCCAGATTTGTTCACTTAATTCTAATCATGATAGTAAATGATGTAAATGGTACAACAAATACGGTCACAGTGAGGCAGTACAGAAAGAACCATAAACCACATCTCTAAGGTACAGCACTCCCTTCTTATAGCAAAAAGTATTTACACATCTTCACTTCCGGTGAGACTGAGACTTCTTAAGTTGGTGAGTCATGGAAATTATTCCCATTGACCCCTTTTAGCCTTCTATGTATCCAGGACAACTGATATATATCACATAGACACAGTTTTACAGGTAGTAGATCCAGCAATAATCAATGTCACTCCTAAACATTCACTGATCCTTGATAGCTCCGGGTACTATTGGGTCCCTGTCTGAGAGTTTGTGCCCACACTACAGCCAAGTGTCAGAAGGAATGAATGGGTCGCACACAGAAAATGTCACAAGTGCTAAAAAACATTCAGGTTCACAGCATGTCATTCCGCCTGTCATCCACCCACTCCAACGCATTTCATGCCCAAAGGGGGGCTTAATCATGGAGCAAGCCTCCATAATTAAGCCCTCTTTGGACAAAAGGCATTGGAGAATGTGAGTGGGTTATAACATTTGTGACATCATCAGTGTTTGGCCCATTCATTCCTTCTGACGCAATTTTACAGAGCCAGGCTTACTTGCATATAGCTGTTTCAAACTTCGTAACCCTCATCAATGAAAGATATGACTTTACTGGCTGTGCGATGGGCTTGTAAGTCTAGAGGAGGGATCTCCAAACATTTTATACAAAGGGCCAGTTTACTGTCCCCCAGACTTTAGGGGTGCCGGACTGTGGGAAGTCGGAGAAGAAAATGTCCTGGCTTCACTGGGAGTAAACAATGCCAAATCTTTGGAATTAGGGGAGGAATAGTGCTCCGTTGTTGGTGTCAGTGGAGGACTAGTGCCCCATCATTGATGTCAATGGAGGAGTAGTGCTCCATTATTGGTGTCAGTGGAGGAATAGTGCCCCATCATTGGTGTCAGTGGAGGAATAGTGCCACATAATTGATGTCAATGGAGGAGTAGTGCCCCATCATTGGTGTCAGTGGAGGAATAGTGCCCCATCATTGGTGTCAGTGGAGGAATAGTGCCACATCATTGATGTCAATGGAGGAGTAGTGCCCCATCATTGGTGTCAGTGGAGGAATAGTGCCCCATCATTGGTGTCAGTGGAGGAATAGTGCCCCATCATTGGTGTCAGTGGGAGGAGTAGTGCCCAATCATTGGTGTCAGTGGAGGAATAGTGCCCCATCATTGGTGTCAGTGGGAGGAATAGTGCCCCATCATTGGTGTCAGTGGGAGGAATAGTGCCCCATCATTGGTGTCAGTGGGAGGAATAGTGCCCCATCATTGGTATCAGTGGGAAGAATTGTGCCCCATTGTTGGAGTCAGTGGGAGGAATTGTGCTCTATCATTTGTGTTTTTGACAGGAATTGTGCCCCATTGTTGATGTCATTAGGAGGAATAGCACTCCATTGTTGGTGTCATGGGGTGGAATTTTAAATTATTATTTATGTCAATAGGAGGAATTGTGTCCCATTGTTAGTGTCAGTGACAGGAATGATGTCCCATTCTTGGAGTCAGTCGATGGAATATGCCAAACTGCGCCCCCCCCAAAAGATGTATGAGCATTATGTGCCAACAAAAATCCCCCCACAAAAAACACTGTGCACCAATCTGTATGTTTACCCCCTAAGCATTAATTTCCCCACCTCCCAGTACAAATCCTCCTGCTGAAATCCCCCTCTCAGCACAAATCCTCTACCCCTAAAATGTCCCCTCCTAGTACACATCTTCTCATCCCCACTTTAAATCCCCCCTCCCAGCACAAAGTATTTCCCCCATACCCCCCTCCCAACACAAATCACTCTAAATGACAATTCTTAGCAATCCCCTGTCAACCCCCAAATTCCCCCTTCCAACAAAAATCCCCTCCCCCCCATCTCCTTGTGGCACCCCCCTACTTCACATGATACCACAGTGCCCAGGGCAACAGCCCCTCCTGCCCACCACTTGTCCTGACCCTGGGTTCAATTATGCCTTTCACCAAAAAGGCAGGATCTCATCCACACCCAGTGTGTGTAAGACCTTAGGGTCATCATAGTCCAGGGATTCCCCCCCAAAAAACCCCTCTAAAGCACTGTGATACCACAATCTTGTGATATTACATTCAATCATGCCTCTCTGCTGAAGGGCTGTTTTTCTGAAATGAAATGGTCCTAGCTCAGAAACAAAATATTTGTTGAATTCCTCTTTAAAAAATAGATTTTTTTTTGTGGGTTCTATCTCACTCCAAGAAACAGTAGCTGGCACTGATATCAGCCCTGACAGTATGTTAGAGTCCCAAGGCACAGCCAAAGCATTTCATGAATGGCATTGCCAGCCAGAACTGTAAATAATAATAATAATCCATCTGGGCTGTGGCGCCCCCTAGTGCTGGTGACACACCGTTTTTTCTTTCCTCCGGGGGCTGGAAAATCATTGAGCACCAACTCACATCGCCTGTCCTACAGACTGTTAGGCAGCACTAAGCAAGGAAAGGGTTAATGGGAGGAATAAGAGTTAAAGGACACAGAATGCAGAGCAGGAGCTGACAATCTAAGGGGAAATGTCTCACTTTTACTAAGCTTTCCTAATGATAGTTCAGCACCATGGACAGCAGCCACAGAAAGCCACCACTATAATACTATACAATGGAACTTCCACAGCACATGGGCAGGCAAAACTCCAATCCTCCCTGCAAAACTGAGACTGGCAGATGATGTATGTGCCATCAGGAGGTCCTATTTATTGCTTGATGGTGATAGAATATCCCTGTGCTGTCCCTGCAGAATGTTCCCTGTGGTCTGTATGGTGATCTAATGCAGGGACAGGTTCATCCTGGATACAGTCTGTATAGTGTGCCCCCTTCACTCCCATTTACCCCCTGGCATCTGTGCTGGTGACCCGGGCTGGGGAGGGGCTCTGAGCTCTCATAGGCTGCAGGAGAGTGAGGAGCCCCTTCATAACTGGCAGTAGCATCAGCTGGAGAGGACAGACAGGAGAAGAGAGGAGAGGAGAGGAGAGGGACCATCTCCCAGCACCAGCAGCAGCATCCACCTATACATGTGAGTGACACCCAACTTTCCTATATTTATTTCTGCAACATGCTTCCTTCTCCAAGCTGGGACACTGAGATGTCTAGGGGATAGAGCACCCCTCACCCCTTTCCACCCCAGATGAAAAGATTTAGGATCAGTACATCCTTACAGCTTACAGACTAAAACCACATGTATAAAGAGGGAAAAACTTTATTCTGTACATTGTCATCATCTATCCGATGCAGAATACAGCGCAGCAATTGGAATTTACACTACAACTGTGTCTAGAATCAATCACTCTTCAGTTTATAGGCTGGTAGATACATTTATACTCTGTATGCTATTATGGATACATTCATATAGTATTTTTAGCATTATAGATACATATATATATATATATATATATATATATATATATATACACACACACATGACTTTATAGCTACATTTATACTATTTATAGTATTATGATTATATTTATACTACTTATGGTATTGTAGTTGCATTTATATACTATGTATGGACATTGTAGACCTATTTGTACCATTATAGATACATTTATACTGGTATAGATACGTTTATATACTATATATGGACATTATAGATACATGTATACTATTATAGATACGTTTATATACTATGTATGGGCATTATAAATACACTTATATTATTATAGATACGTTTATATACTATGTATGGGCATTATACACTTATACTATTATAGATACGTTTATATACTATGTATGGATATTATAGATATATTTATACTATTATAGATACGTTTATATACTATGTATGGGCATTATAGCTACTTTTTTATACTATTACAGATATATTGGTATACTATGTATTGCATTATAGATACATTCATATACTCTGTATGGCATTATACTGTATATACACTTTTACTATTATAGATACATTATATAGTATACATGACATTATATATACACGTGTACTATATCTGGCATTATGGATATATTTATACTATTCATGGTATTGTAGTTGCATTTGTGTGGCATTATAAATATATTTATACTATTTTAGATACATTTGTATACTGTTTATTGCATTATAGATACTTTAATATACCCTGTATGGCATTATAGATACTACAGATTTAGATGCTATATATGGCATTATAGATACATTTGTACTATTATAAACATTTGAATACTATGTATTGCATTATAGATACATTTATATACCATGTATGGTGTTATAGATACACATATACTGTGTATGGCATTATAGATACACTTATATACTGTATGTATGGCGTTATACAGTAGATACATTTATACTATTACAGATACACTTCTATACTATGTATTGCATTATAGATACATTTATATATCATGAATGGCATTATAGATGCACTTAGAAACTACGTATGGCATTATAGATACACGTATATACAATGTATGGCATTATAGATACACGTATATACAATGTATGGCATTATAGATACATTCATATTATTCATATTATACATTTGTACTATCAGAGATATAATTATAGATGATTCTATCCAGCTGAGTCCTCTGTGGGTTCCCAGGACTGTACTTTGTGACAATGTCCATGAACTCTGAGTGTTCTGGTTGGATTGGGTCCCTCTATTAGGCAGTTCATATTGCTATTGCCTCTGGTTGTGTAAGTGGACTTTATTTTGCAATGTCCTCGCTATGCTTTGGAAAGAATGTTTTTTATTTATTTATTCTGTGTCTGTTTTTTTTTTTTTTTTGCATTGAGTGTTTTTTCCATTTTATTTTTACAAACCCACCATCCTCAGATTGCCTACACAGGGGAAAGAGGTTTGCAGAGGAAAACTGGTCCGGAGCCGACAATTATTTTTGCCATTATCTTCCCCTTCTTTGAGCTTGGCTTGTCAGTGGAAAATAAAGGCTGGATTGTTCTGAGCTCTGGCTGTGATAAAATACAGTGTAGATGGATTTACAATGAGCTGAGCTGGCAGGGAAAAGCACTGACCCCCCCTCATTGTTACATTCAGATTTGGGGTAACAAAGGATGGAGATGATGCTGGAATGTGATTCATTTCTGTCATTCTCAGACTCTTCCTACCTGTGGAGGGACCATGCCAGGCTGGCTTTCTGAAAGACCCTGTTAGCAGCATGCAAGCCAGGTTCATTGTGGGGTGACTTCATTCCTTTTCAGAAGAGCATGCCCCTCCCCCATTGATGATTTTGGCAACCTATGTCTAGCATTCCTCTAATTAAAGCTGAGGTTCTATCTGCTTATATCTTTCCTGCCCCCACCCCATCAACAAGATAATGACATTTTAAAATAAAATCTATCCATTTTCATTACATGCCTTGTTTTAGAGCCAATGATGTCATCACTGGGTCTCTGTGCTTTTCTATGCAAGACAGACAGAGCCCTCAGTCCTGATGCAAGCAGTGGGAGGAGTTATGCAAATTTAAAAAATGCCTTGATGGGTGGGTGTCAGTCTGGAGGAGTGGGGTGTTCCTAGGCAGGTTGTATTTGCATGTAGACCACCTTATGTACCACCCACATGCAATGCCAGGACAAGGTCATCTAGAGCCCAGGGTGAACATGTGCAATTGCCCCACCCCCCAAGATGTAGGAGCATCATGTGTCAGCAAAAATCCACCCTCCTCAAAAAAAAAAAAAAAAAATTGAGCACAAATCTGCATGCTTACCCCCCAAAGCATAAATTCCCCCTTCTCCCAGTATAAATTCCCCTCCTAGAACAAACCCCCCCTCCCCCATCCCCTAAATTCCCCCCTCCTAGCACAAATCCTTCATCACTGAAATTCCCCCTCCAAGTACACATCCTTTCTCCCCCCATTCCAAATACCCCCTCCCAGCTCAAATACTCCCCCCATCACCCTACTAGTACGAACCCTCTCCACCCCCCCACCACCACCATATCACCACCTTATAGCACAAATCATCTTCCCCCATCCCCCCTTCCAAGTAAAATGCCCCTAAATCACCACTCCTAACACATCCCCCCCAAATTCCCCCTCCTAGAACAATTCTAACCCCCTGCCACCCCCCCAAATTCCCCCTCCCGACACAAATCCCCTCTCCCCCAATCTCCTTGTAGTGCCCCCCCCACGTCACATGATACCACAGTGCCCAGGGTAGCCACCCCTCCTGCCCACCCTTTGTCCCAGCCTTGCCCACATGTGATGCTGAGCCTCCATGATTGAAAGCACTGAAATCCAATGAATGACAGGGGCGGGCTATGGACAATCGAGCTGAGGAGGAAAGACTTAGATGATGCTGGACGTCCTCTAGCCAGGAAATGAGGCTGGCCCTATCTGACTTACTGCAGCTATTAATGCACATTATGAGAAGCTCACAGTGTGCAGTGAAAATAGAGTAAGCAGTTTCTGTCCAGCAGAGGAGCCGGTATTACTGTGCAAGACTGCAGAGAAGACATTAAGTTTTATTGTTTTATTTGTAAAAAAAAAATCCATCAAATGTGCTCACACATTTCGAGGGTCTTCACTTGCCTCACTTCCTCATGGCTTCTACTGAAAAATTTGGCGATTTGTCCAAACCTGTTTGGGAGGGACCAGTCTGTGTGAACAGATGAAGCAGTCAGGAGAGTCCTGTGATTGGGATACTCCACCGGTATGGACAGACCATCCATGATAAAACATGACTCCAACTCTGATCATCCCCAATCACAGTCTGACCCAGTGACACCTCCACCACAATGTATGAGCTTCAGGTGGTAGTCACTGGATATTAGTCATCTATTTATGTAACTCTGACATATGCCCCAGCACTGTGCAGAAACACCGCGCCATTACTACCATGGAAACATATCACAGAATGAACTGGCGGTATATTTTTGGGGAAGCAGAAAATCATAAACCTGTATTCTCCATGCAGAGAGAGACACCTGCTGGGAACTGTAGCCAGGACCCGAGTGCTGTGAACAGCCCCCGTTCTTCCATTTTAATCCAGAATTGCCTGTTAGACCTATTAGATACAGCAATCAGAGGACATTATTGATCACTTAAGGCGGTGATGTCATCAGGCTGTGCGCTGGAGTCGGGCGCTGTTATTCAATTAGGCTGAAAGGCGGGCTAAAGATAAATATGGCACGGTGCTAATTATTTAATCTAAATAAAACATTATGCAAATGCGCATTAAAAGTAAAAGTAAAATGATGACGGCAGAAAAAAAAAAAAAAAAAAAAGCGCAAGGCGCTATCTATGGGAATTGCACATTTTCCAGCCTGTGCAGATCTTATTAATGTTCCCATCATCTTCTGTGTGTGTCTGGATTTTTTACAAATGCTCATGAACGCCTAAAAATAAAAGTCAGCATCTAAAGCTCTGCAACTGCACAGTGGGTGTGACTAACTGAGCCCCGCCCAATCTCCCGCCCAGGAGGAACCATGACTAAGATCACTGTTGCTGTGAAATGCATAGGGGGTTTTATGGCTTTGCATACATTGATGTCTTTATGGGTGGATTATCTAATAAGTTATCCAATTAGGTGTCTATGTGAGTACAGTTGCTCCTGCTTAGTTTGGTTTGCCTTAGGGGCTGAGGAGCCTCTTTTATTGGTTGCCATTGCCCTCCATTTCTGAGTGCTGTTCCTATGTAAGCAGTGGATAATTCCTCCAATGGATTGTAATTTGTTTTATAATACCTTGGGATAGGGGTTAGAACCTCAGAAAGGCTTTTACTAAGCTTTACACCTCAACGCACCATACTAATAGGCATGTGTCCCAGCACAAAGAGCAATAACTCTTTGCTGTATAGTCTGTGCTGCTGAAAATGCTGCATGCGTGATTTTTGGTCTATTAAGCTGCATTGGGCAGACCATTCAAATTAACACAACGCATGTTAAAGTGGTTCTAAAGGCTCAAGATTTTTTTTACATTCTATGCATTAAGGTAAAGGATCTCCCCCAGACCCCCTTTTTCTTACCTGAGCCCAACCTGATCCAGTGAGATCTCTTGCCACTGTCTCCCTCCTCAATGGGATAGCATTTGCAATAGCCATTGGCTCCCCCTGCTATCAAATTCTGTGATGAGGGGGTGGTGGGTGGGGCCAAGCTGCATAGTCTGTGTCAATAGAAGCAGACAGGGTAGCTCAGGAGCGAGCCCGCACGGGTGCCCCCATGGAAAGCAGCTTTGGAGTCACGGCTGCGGTGAATTTTTACCCAATGAGAGCCAATGGATATCGCAAATGCTATCAATCTGCCTAATGAGGAGGGAGACAGTGGCCAGAACTGTGGGAGCTGTGGGGCAGTGGCGTCACTAGGGTTGGTGTCACCCCCTCCACCAAATATAGTTCCCTCTCCCTCAGTACAGACCCCCCTCCGTCAGTATAGACCTCCCCTCTCAGTACAGACCCCCTCACTAAGTACAGACCCCCCCCAGTAAGTACAGACCCCCTTTCCCCGGTAAAGACCCCTCCCACTAAATACAGACCCCCTTACCCTAGTAAAGACCCCCCCCCACTAAGTACAGACCCACTTTCCTCAGAATGGACCCCCCCTACTAAGTACAGACCCCCTTTCCTCAGTAAAGACCCACCCATTAACTACAGACCCCCCTCCCTCAGTATAGACTTCCCCCTTCAGTACAGACCCCCCCTGTCAGTATAGACCTCCTATCCCAGTACAGACCCCCATACTAAGTACAGACCCTCCCAGTAAGTATAGACCCCCCCACTAAGTGCAGACCCCCTTTCCACAGTATAGACCCCCCCCCCACTAAATACAGACCCCCTTACCCCAGTAAAGACCCCCCCCACTAAGTACAGACCCTCTTTTCTCAGAATAGACCCCCCTACTAAGTACAGACCCCCTTTCCTCAGTAAAGACCCCCCACTAAGTTCAGACCCCCTTTCCTCAGTATAGACCCCCCCACTAAGTATTGACCCCCTCCCTCAGTATAGACCTCCCTCCCTCAGTACAGACAACCCCTCAGTGCAGACCCCCTATCAGTATAGACCTCCCTCCCTCAGTACAGACAACCCCTCAGTGCAGACCCCCTATCAGTATAGACCTCTCTCCCTCAGTATAGCCCTTCCTCCCTCAGTGCAGATCCCCCATCAGTATAGACACCCCTCTCCCCTCCCATCGCACCCCCCTGCACATGTCCATCTACATACTGTATAGAGAAGTGTGCAGACCTCAGAACAGTGCGGACGGATATGCTGTACACAGCGGGGTGTGTCCTTCGGGCTCCTCCTGTGTGATGTAAACAGAGGAGAGGGAGGTGCCTTCGGCGAGACCCGAGAGTGTAGGGCAGCGGGTGGTGTTAGCGGTGGCGCTACCCAGGGGTGTCACCCCTCTGGCGGGTGTCACCCGGGTGCGGTTCGCACCCCCCACTCCCCCCCCTTGCGACGCCACTGCTGTGGGGTGATGCATACTAGCACATTACAACTTTGCCTTGCAGTTAAAAAAAAACAAAAAAAACTTTGCTTTACTACCGCTTTAAAGTGGCATTAAACCCGAAACCAAAAATGTTATATATTGCAGCTTACCCATCATTAGATGCAGTGGTATTCATTTTTTTTTTTTCTTTGGCTTTCCCCCCCTCTGTTTTCATCTGGTGATCCGGCCAGTAACACACCTCCTGTATTGTGAGATACAACTCTGGAGGAATGAGCACAGCAGACAGCAGCATTGTCAGTCTAGGGGGGAGGGGAGTGTTTGCTGTACTAGCAGATTTAGAACCACTAACAAATGGAAGCCAAACTCCAGCTGACACTTTATAATCCGTTACAGCAAATAGCTGATCATTGTAAGCACCCCTGTCAGTGTTAAAACGGTAATAAAACGCAGCCTATTTTTTTTTTAACATGCAAGATAAAGGCATAATGTGCTAGTATGCATTGCATACTAGCACATTATGAAATGCTTACCTTAGAAAGAAGCCCTCCAGTGGTGAGCTGCCACCGCTGACAGGGCTTCCATCTTCACCCGGTCTTCCTTCCGGGTTCATGTCCTCCAGCCCCCTAATTGGCCGTGCGGCGATTACGCCACTGCGGGAGTCACAGACCGCGGCACGGAGCTCTGAAGGGTTGGCACAGGTACGCCGTCCCTTCAGAGCGCATGCGCCGGTGATGTCACCTGCTGCATGCAGGGTGAATATCTCCTAAATAGCGCAGATTTAACAGGTAAACCTTATTATAAGCTTACCTGTAGGGACAAGTTCAAAAAACAGGCTTTTTCTTCCACTTTAAATGGTTTGTCTCATCCTTGTAACTGCAAGAGAGCTTGTTCTTTTGAAAAACAGCTGACATATTTTCCAAATCACCAAATGTACATAGAAGAAAGAAAACTTAAAAAGAAAACAAATGCAGCTATAACATCTAAGGATTAGTAAGCTGCAAAATAATAAAAGTTTGCTTTCGAGTTTAATACCGCTTTACACTCTGCAGAGAGCCGCGATGGTGTGACTGGCCCTTTAAGGAACGGATTTTTTTTTTTTAAACTAGCTTTCTTCAAGTGTATCTAATCAAATGAATTACATCAGGAATGTATCGATCGCTGTTCACATTTTCAGTCTCATCTCCGATGTGACGATATTTATTCTGGCACGCCCACTTCTCGAGACTGACACCCACCCATCAGGGTGTTTTGATATTCATATAACTCCTCCCAAGAGCCAGCCCACTGCTTGCATCAGGACTGAGGGCTCCTGGGAGGAGTACTGAGGCCGGCGGGGGGGCTGGGATGTTTTCAGGAAGCTATGTACAGCACTGTGCCAGCCACGATCTGCCTGCATTGCATAGAGAAGCACAGAGATCCAGTGATTACATCATAAGGTATGTAACAAAAACAGGAAGGTTTTATTTAACCACTTCAGCCCCGGAAGATTTGGCTGCTGAATGACCGGGCCATTTTTTTGCGATTCAGTGCTGCTTCGGTTTAACTGACAATTGCGAGGTCATGCGATGTTGTACCCAAACAAAATTGATGCTCTTTTTTGCCCCACAAATAGAACTTTCTTTTGGTGGTGTTTGATCGCCTCTGCGGCTTTTATTTTTTTCACTATAAACAAAAAAAGAGCGACAATTTTGAAAAAAAAAACCCCACAATATTGTGTACTTCTTGCTATAATAAATATCCCCATTAAAAAAAAAAAAAAAAAAAAAATTTTTTCTCAGTTTAGGCCAATATATATTCTTCTACATATTTTTGGGCGTGCGCCTGCTATCCGATCCCGTAAGCCCACGTATAGCTACGACGGCTCGTGAGATCGCGCCTGACCTGTCGCAGTAAAATGACGGCAGCTGGTTCGCAAGCGGTTAAAGTGTTTCTAAACCCACAACAGTAAAATCAGTCTCTATACACAGTAAAGCATGCTTGTTATACTCACTGTGGAACCTGAGGGGTTAATCTTCTGCATTGTGTAAAAAGGCTGTTTGATCCCCTTCTTCCACTGTCCCCAATCCATTTCTTGATAAGACAGAGACTTTGGAGTCACTCTGCACATGCTCAGTTTGGTGTGTATTGCTAAGAGAGTTTTTTTTTTAACTTGGGAGGGTGCATGTGATCAGCACAGAGCCAATCAGCGCTGTCCAGACAGAGGGTCAGGGGTTCATGCAGCCTCATAGGACAGTCAGAGTAGAATAAAAACTCCTCTTATAAGCTTTAACCAGACACTGATAGAAGTCACAAGACTGCTAATATACTGCTGATGAGAAAAGGTATTTAGCAGTTTATATTTACTAACATAATTGCATTTCCATGTTCTGTGTACTGGGGGAGACCAGATATAGTGAATGCAGAGTCTGGGGTTTAGGAACACTTTAAGCTTTATAATTCATATGTTGATGAGGGGGGAGGGGAAACCAGGAAAAAAATATATAAGAGGATTAAACTTCAGCTTTAATCAAAAGACATTAAATGATTGCATACAAATTGAAACTCTTAAGGTTTGACCTAATATTATATGGTTTTGGTAAATCTGAAGACAAAAATCTGCAGAAAATCCAATAGTGTGTATGGGGTCTTACTCTAGGCCAGTGAGAAAGTACCGAGGCCAGATACAGCCAGAAATGTAGCATTTTCAGAGGGAGGACAGCAATGACAATCACATATTTCTGTCAGTACAGATTCCCTTCAATCCCCTTCAAGGGGTCTTGTTTTTAAAAATAAATCCCATGTGAATTTCCCAGCCTTGGGGGAAAATCCCAATAATGTGTTAGGACCGAGTTCGCCTGCTGGTGGCACTGTGGTGCTCTGGGCGGAAGGCTGCAGTTTTAGTGTCCACCAGCAGGTGTCTCCCAGCAGCCAGCAGGTTCCAGCAATCAGCTCCACCTGGGAACTGGGATAGGAACAAGACAACAGGATACTGGAGCAGGGCAAGGGCAAGAGCAAAATCAAGAGTAAATGGCTACAGAGTCAGGCAGCAGCACAACAAACAGGGTACAAGCAGGAGCAGCCGGAACACTGAGGCAAGGAGCAGTAGCAAAGGTGGAACCTAAAGTGGTTGTAAAGGTAGGTGTTTTTTCACCTTAATGCATCCTATGCATTAAGGTGAAAAAACACCTGTCAGTGACCAGCCCCCCCCCCCCCATTTTACTTACCTGAACCCTCGAACTTGTCCCACGGGGACGTGCCTTCTCTCTGCTAGGGGGTTCTCAGCTGTTGATTGGATAGATCGATAGCAGTGCAGCCATTGGCTCCCGCTGCTGTCAATCAAATCCAATGACGCAACCGCTGAGGGGCGGAGCCGAGTCCTGCATTCGTCGTCTAAGGACGCCGAATGCTGGACTTGGGAACGCGCCCGCTAGGTAACCTCCCGGGAGAGCGCTTCTCCCAGGCGGTTATCTGATGCGGGGAGGAGCCGAGACAAGACTCCCCCCCCCCCCCCCCAGAAGACCAGGATCGGGGCCACTTTGTGCAAAACGAGCTGCACAGTGGAGGTAAGTATAACATGTTTGTTATTTAAAAAAAAAAAAAATTACCTTTAGTGTCACTTTAAGTACCCTGCCAACAGGTGTGGCCAGGTGGAGCTGATCACTGGAACCTGCTGGCTGCTGGGAGACACCTGCTGGTGGACACTAAAACTGCACCTTTCCGCCCACATTGCCACCAGCAGGCGAAGTTGCTCCTAATATAATGTGTGTATCACATGCAAAATGTCATTTTCTGTTTATTTCCTATGATTGAGAGCTCCATCTAGTGTCCATAGTGCAGTGTTTTTCCTAAAAACCTCAGTCAGGAACATATCGCATTTTTGGAGTAGAACTCGGCTTTAATCATCAAACCGCAGTCTGTGTGGGAGTACGGAAAGGCCGGGATCCTGACCCCGCGGTGGAGCGAAGATCAGAGCGCGGCGTCCGCATCTAATAAAAAAGAATAAAACTTTCCCGATTAGTTCTACGCGCCGAGCGATGAAAAGCAGAAATTGAAATATCTCTAATTAACCGGCGAAGATCCGTCACGGCCTCACTTTATCAATGGCTGTGAAAATTTAGGACGTCGAATGAAGACAGATGAGCCTTGTAGCCATCCCTTTGACCGCCGTGCACGTTTTAATTAACTCGGAGCGCGTTAATCGCGTCCCCCCCTCCTGTCACTAGTCGCAGGTAGTCAGCTGCTCGACCCGTCAAATCGCTGCCACTTCAGTCCTTGTTAAAGTATTTATGAAGAGATGTGTCATCAGAGAGACTATAGAATGAGCTTCCTCGGCCGCCCTCGGCTCTGCGGGAAAATCAATATCTCGCCGTTATAGAAAGGCGATTGAACGCAGAGACGCTCCGAACCTCTGCGCAGCTGTTTATGGAGGATATTGTATTCAATTAAACAAGATGTGAAAGAAAAGGTTTATTTGTTGGGCGCTTCAAGACGGAATGTGCTCATAAATGGCGCTCTCAGATGGTGACGCGCGAACCTTGAACCTTCTATAGATCAGAGCAGACGCTCATTATTATTTCCCGTTTCTAAGATTGAATGTAAAGATCTCACACCTGCAGACTAATCAGCGCTCTTGTCAGCGCAGGCTGTTGAAGTCTCTTCCACCCTTTATAGGAAATGATCGCAGTTCACCGACACCAGATAAAACATTTCCTTATTCCTGTATGATAATGAACTAAAGCAGGACTTAAAGGAGGCCAAAAATAACAAGATATAAATTCATTGTTTATTAAAAGATAACATAACAAAACTTGATTTTGCTACAATATTCATCTGCAGTGCCTATTTCTGCCACTAGATGTCCTCAGTCTGATGGCCAGCATCATTCAACCCCAAGCCTGTGGACTGGACAGTGAAAGGAGAAGCAGTGCAGTGATGAGCTCATCTCTCTGCTCTCTCCTCTTCTTAGCATGCTTCAGGAACTGACTGGCTCCCTGGGCTGCTTCTTACTCCTCCAGTCTGTGCTCTGCTGTACAGGGGCTGCAAAAGGCTGATACCAGTTCGGATTCAGCTATTTACACTGCTTGTTTTTAATGATGTATTAATGATTACAGAGCTGCACTATTTCTGTCCTTTATACCTGGCCAGAGTTCAGCTGATCAAGCTCTGCCCTTTATGGTTCTGCTTGCACACATATACATTCTGTGTGAATCTGGTCCTTGCATGCCGCCAAAGCCAGGACAGGGGGTGGGCAGGAGGGGCGGCTGCCCTGGGCACTGTGGTATCATGTGGGGGGGGGGGGGCACCGTGAAGTGATTGTGGGGGGATTTGTGTTGAGAGGAGGAATTTGGGGGGCAGCAGGGGGTAAGAATTGTTCTAGGAGAGGAAATTTGGGGGTGTGTGCTAAGATTGGTGATTCGGGGGAATTTGTGTTGGGAGGGGATTTGTGGTAGGAGGGTCGATTTGGGGGGTTTGTGCTAGAAAAGGTGATATGGTAGAGGGAGAAGGTGATTTGTGCTAGGAGGATATTTTTTTTGGAAGGTGGGGGATTTGCACTAGTAAGGAGGATTGGGGGGTGCTTGTGCTAGGGTGGAGGATTTTATTTGTACTTAGAGGGGATTTTGAAGTAGGGGGGAGAGAGTGTGTTCTTAGAGGGGAAATTTGAGTAGTGGAGGATTTGTGCTATGAGGGGTGATTTTTTGGGGGGGGGCATTTGTGCTCCAGGGGTTTGGGGGATGGAGGGGGCAGAGACTTGTGCTTGGGGGGAGGATTTCAGCAGGAGGACGTTTTGTCCTAGGAGGAGGGGGAATTTATGCTTAGGGGGTAAGGAAGTTTGCTGACACATAATGCTCATACATCTGGGGGGGGGGGGGGCATGTTTGCCCTGGGCTCTAGGTGACCTTGTCCCAGCACTGCATGCCACTGTGCCATTAAGGGGGAATGCTGTACCGTCCACAAAAGCTTACTATTAAAGAGAACAAGTCACTATTGAGCTCATCTGGAGCAGGTATTTACTACTACTTACACAGTACTCCCCCTGACAATCCCTTTATCTGCTTTTCTCTTGAGAAGAACGGCACCATCTTTGTTCAGGCATCACCCAGGTCCCCATTCACTTCCTGGACTGAGATGCCACAATCATGCAAATCCTGGTGCCCTGACAGTTCTCGGCTGCTCACAAACACCTGACATAGACCAGCCTCTGCTGCAGCCTCTCATCTTGTGACTTGCTACAAAGTTACAATGTACAGCCTGATCACTGAGGGGGGTGACACTGTGGAAATGCTTCTTCCTGCCTGCAGCAGACTGAAGACATCATCTCAGCCTAGGCAAAGTCACTAACTGGAGGATGGCTTTTTAATTATTAAACACGCTGTATATTGTGACCTGTCAGGGATTTGAAGGTTCACTTTAAATAATTTTTATTTATTTTTTTCTCTGGCGCTATAATTGGTGGGAAATGTTTTTCACGCGTGGATGGGTGATCGGCGTGTTTTATTTATGTAAAGTGATGGCCGTGTGTCAGGGGGATGGGCCCACTGAAAATGACCTTTTTTTACTTCTTGGAAAGTCGGGTAGACAGATTGTGTCAGCGCTGACAGCAGACGGGAAACGAGAGCGCTGGAGAAAGGCCAAAACCGCTTTTCGAATTCTGCACAATCCGTCAGATCCCATTCCTGCCATGTAATCCCGTATCGCTTTCTTACCCACCGCTGTGTCACGCAGACCGTGCCAAGCGCAGGGATTTCATGAGAAGATGATAAACAGCTATTCCTGGCGAGGCGAGCCGTCTGCGCCCAGCAATGACTGTGGATGGGACGCTCGGAGGATTTTAGTATTTGCAGGCACAGTTATGGCGGGGCTCATTATGTATTATGTACATCCCCACTGCTGGAACAACGTCATCTAGCTCCCAGGGTGAAGATGCCAGGCAGTGCCCCCCCCCCAAAAAAAATGTATGCGCATTATGTGCCAGAAAAAAATCTCTACACTGCCCCCCAAAATTCCAACACTAATCTTCACACCCCTAAGCCTAAATTCTCTTTGCAAGCCAAAATTCTCCCCCCCAAAAAATGTCCCCTCTTCCAGTACCAATCCCCTCTCCCAGCTCATATCCCCCCCCCTAACTCCCCCTCCTAGCACAAATCCCCCCCCAAATCCCCTCACCTAGCACTTATCCCCCCCCCCCAAATTTCACCTCCTAGCACAAATCCCCCAATCATCCCTACTAGCACCCCCCCAAATCCCCCAAACATCCCTACTAGCACTCCCCCAAATCCCCCAATCATCCCTACTAGCCTAGCACCCCCCCCCCAATCCCCCAATCATCCCTACAAGCACACCCCCCCAAATCCCTCAATCATTCCTACTAGCACCCCCCCCCCCCCAAATCCCCCAACCATCCCTACTAGCACCACCCCCATATCCCCCAATCATCCCTACTAGCACACCTCCCCCAAATCCCCCAATCATCCCTACTAGCCTAGCACCCCCCAAATCCCCCAATCATCCCTACTAGCACACCCCTCAAATCCCCCAATCATTCCTACTAGCACCACCCCCAAATCCCCCAATCATCCCTACTAGCACCCCCCAAAATCCCCCAATCATCCCTACTAGCCCCCCCCCCAAATCCCCCAATCATCCCTACTAGCCTAGCACCCCCCCAAAATCCCCCAATCATTCCTACTAGCACACCCCCCAATCCCCCAATCATCCCTACTAGCACCCTCCCCAAATCCCCCAATCATCCCTACTAGCACCCTCCCCAAATCCCCCAATCATCCCTACTAGCACCCCCCCCAATCATCCCTACTAGCACCCCCCAAATCCCCCAATCATCCCTACTAGCACCCCCCCAAATCCCCCAATCATCCCTACTAGCACCCTCTCCAAATCCCCCAATCATCCCTACTAGCACCCTCCCCAAATCCCCCAATCATCCCTACTAGCACCCTCCCCAAATCCCCCAATCATCCCTATTAGCACCCCCCCAAATCCCCCAATCATCCCTACTAGCACACACCCCCCCCCCCCCCCAAATCCCCCTTCTTAACAGAAATCCACTCCCTCCTCAAATGGCTCTTTTGAGCATAAATTCTCTCCCCCTCCCCCTCCAACTTCTCCTCTACCTGCACAAATCCCAGCAAATCCCCTCTCCTAGCACTTATCCTCCCTGCAAATTTTCCCTAATAGCACAAATCTCCCTTTCTAACTGAAATTTACTCTTCTAGTAAAAATCCTCAATCCCCCCCTCCAAATCTCCCCCTATTCTTGCACAACCCTCTAAAATCCCTTCCGCGCCCAGGGCAACCCCTCCTGCCCACCCTTTGTCCCAGTCCTGCACATCCTCCTCTGGCTACCTTGGTAGCTTAAGGGGGAGGTAAAACGCAGCTCAACCGCCTATTTTTACCACCCCCTAACTGCAAAATGTAAACATAATGCGATCAAGTGCAGGTGCATTTCTGTGCATTCCCATGTTCCTTGTGTAGGGCTTTTAAATGGACAGCCCTACATGCAAGAGACTCTTTTGGGATATGGAGCCACACCTAACTGCATGATGCTGGGACATCCTGTGCTTTGGAGCACCCGAAAACAGCAGATTTCTCTGCATGTCAGGAAATCATGCCATTTTTTTACGCGTTTCTGACTTGCAAAAGTCTGAACTAAGCCTTATGCATTTCTGCAGCTGGGAAATGTGCACAAAATCATGCATGTTCCCAGCCCGCTGAGAAACGCATTGCAGGGGTGCCATTCATTCCTAATAGCATCCCCACACATCGGCATCCGCGACTTTTATGCACACCCCAAACTGAGGTTAGGTGCGGCACAATTTTTTTAAAAAAGGAGGTTTGGTCTTCTTTCCTTACATTTCTCACAGGTAGAGCCACCATTTAGACATGTACGGTTCGTTTAGTTTTGAATTTAAATTCGGATAAATTTTCATTTCTTCAAAAATTCGGATGTATCCGAATTTCCGATTTAGAATAGTACCGAATTTAAAAGAATCCGAAATAATGAAAAAAAAAATTCTGACAAAATTCAAATTCGAATAGTTTTCCAATTTCCAAAGAGAATAAAATAGAATAGAAAATAAAGGAATAGAATAGAAAAAAAAATATTATTATTTTCTATTCTATTTCTTTATTTTCTATTCTATTTTATTCTCTTTGGAAATTGGAAAACTATTTGAATTTTGTAAAAGTATTAGAAAAAATATTATTAATTTTATTTGAAACTATTCGAAATCTTTTGAATAGATCAGATACAAAACGAATTCCGAAAACAAATGAAACAAATTTAACTAAACTAATTTGTGCAAATAAATTTATGTAAACTGTTGGCGGTATATAAATCCTGTATGATAATAATAATAATAATAATAATAATAATAATAATGTAAATAACGAATCAAAACGAAATGAAACAAATTTTTTTGTTCTGCACTCGTCTACCACCAATTAAAATGAATGGGCTGCTTTATCCGCAATGGGCATGTACAAACGCGCATGTACATTAGAAAGGGAGCGAGAGAGAGGGAGGTTACAGTATCACATAACAGGAGGCTGCAGTCCATCTAAAAGCACACATGGGATAAGCTAAAAATAAATTGCACAAACTTTCCGAGTGTAGCACAACTGCTGCAGGGTTTGCTGGACTACCCTCATGAGTAAGCGCTGGTCATTGCGTGAAACGCGTTAACTTTCGGCTGCACCACACACTGTCTGTGATGAATTTATGGAATGTGCAATAAAGGTTGAAGAAGTGAAACAGATTCTGGATCCTTTTCTTTTCTGTACTCTTTTTTTAGTTGCTTTCCAAATGTGTAATTACTGCTACACCTAAAACAAAATAAGGACTGCTGTAGTCTCCCACTAAAAATGTTCATTTCCTGGCTGCCTCCGACTTGGGTTTTTGTGAAGATGAAAGCAGTGGCGGCTGGTTGATTCTTCTATTGGGGGGGGGCGGCAAAAAAACCACACCCCCCCTGGCGGCATGGCACGGCACTGAAACAGCATCCCACCCCCACCCGTCACTTACCCGGGGGCTGTGGTGTCCTCTCCTCAAAAATTAGAAAATTCGAAAATTCGGTAATTCAAAATTCAGAAGTTCGAAATTCGGGAATTCATAAATTCGTAAATTGAAATATTCGTAAATTCGAAGATTTTGGAATTATGGAATTTGTCAAAATTTGTTAAACGATTAATTCGGAACTAAACGAATTGCACATGTCTACTCTATACAGGTGCTTAAAAAAAACAGCCCCCCCGCCATTGGAATCCATAGTCTGACGCCACTGATATGTAGATCAGGGGGCCGGACGCATGGATAGGGGAGGCCGCGCTCGTGCGCCCTCTATGGATGGGCCGCCACTGGATGAAAGTAGACTACAGAATAATAAAGATAATAATAATAGTGCGCTAAATTTCGAATACAAACTTGATAATGAACTCCAGTGACTATGTGACAAACCTCGATCAAAAAAAAAAAAAAAAAATATATATATATATATATATATATATATACAAAAAGTCCATATGCACAATGAAATAAATAGACTACAGAATAGTACACGATGATACCTTATTGCGTCAGCCTGGTTAATGATCTCCCCCCAGAGCCGAGACGAAGCTGCATATTAATATTGTTACCGCCATCCTCCATGTTACATATGAGAGATAAAAACAGAGGAGACAAATATCAGGTCGCCGATGATTCATCCAATAAATAATATATAGAAAGATGCGATCGGTACATGGAACACCGGTCACGGCTCTGTGTGGGCGTGAAGAGATGTACAATCTGATCGTTTTAGACTTTTAGCCCAAGGCAAAGACTTCTGGAGGAAATGTGTAACAAGTCCTCGTCCTGGAAGCATCACATTAATAGAAAACTGGGGAAATGAGTAAAAGCAGCTAAGGTAAAAAATGAATAGCCCCTTCAAAAATAAAATAACAAAACCAGCTCTCTGCAATATTCATCTTTATCTTTATTCATCTATTCCATAGTCATACAGAGATTTCCCCCGCAGTACTTTTTTCTGCCACTAGATGTCCCCAGTCTGATGGCCAGCATCATTCAATCCACTACCTTTTGCCCTGGACCTGCCCCCCCAGCCTGTGACTGGACAGTGAAATGAGAAGCAGCACAGTGATTAGCTCATCTCTCTATTACTTTGCTCATTTCTCCTATCAGCATGCTTCTTGTCAGCACTGCACTGATTAGCTGCTTGTGGTGCTTCTTCCTCTCACACTCCAGCCCTGCTGTACAGGGACTACAAGAGGCTTTATACCAGCAGGGCTGGGAAATTAAGGTACTTACACTGCTCCTATTTAAAAATATATTTAATGGTGTGTTAGAGTTTATGTAAAACCCTAACAATGAAAGTCTCTTATTTGCTCCCTGTGGTCTGTTTATCATTTTGTTGTATCTCTTTGCAAAAAAATATCTGTTGACCCTGCTAGAAATCCTGTGAGCTGAGAACTTTTTGTACTACACTCTTATTAGTTATATTAGTCTCATGTATCCCTGAGAACTACAAAATATGCCCCCCCTCCCCCATGTTATGGAGATGAGGGGAAGGGGAGGTGTTCTGTGGTCCTAACACTCTTCCTGTCCTAGGGTGACAATGCTACTCCTCCATAGATAAAGTACAGTGAGTGAGTGTTGTAATCCTAGGACAGTAAGTGGTTTATTTATAAAACATTTGTTGGACAAATGACACACACAAGCTAAACGAATGAGCATAAAATGTAGTGCTAGAAAATAAACACATATACATATGTTTGTGATAAATCCAAAATGATGTGATCATACAATAATGATGAAAATGTGGAAAAGTCCAATGCCTGTAACGGTCCTAAAAAGGACCAATACAGAGTCCACCACCCAATAGTGGCTGTTAAAGAATGTAATACACTGGAACTCACCGACAGTAAGGGCATAAAAGGTGGTGCATCTTCAATCAGGAAACAGGTAAAGTAAATCTACTCTTGCCAGAATCTACTCTTAGCTGATGCGTTTTGTCCCAAAGGACTTCAGCTTGCCCCAGCTTAAGTCCTTTGGGATGAAACGCGTCGGACTTAGCTTTCTGCTTCTCAAATTGCCCCCCATTTTTTACTCTTTGAAGATGGTGCATCTTCCATCAGGAAACAGGTAAAGTAAATCTACTCTTACCAGAACGGGTGGACTCGAGTGTCAGCGACAACGAGTCATAAAGGCAAGGATGCCGGACATCGGCAAGTCAACAAGACTCCAGGGGACCAAGGACCTTCAAACACGACTCCAAGGAATGTTATAAACAGCCGTCGTACCGGACTTCAGATGTTGGAAGCACCAAGACTGGAACTTGGGTACAGGAGGTAAAACTGGACCACACAGGAACTCTCGTCCAAAAGTATATGCAAAGAAAAAATTCCTCCATATGGTGTAGGTCAAAAAAGTTGTTTTTTTTTAATTTCTAAAAACCAGCATACATATGTAAGAATAAAAACTGTGATCACAGAGTAAAAAAATGGGGGGCAATGTGAGAAGCAGAAAGCCAAGTCTGACACATTTCGTCCCAAAGGACTTCAGCTGGAGCAATTTGAAGTCCTTTGGGACGAAACGAGTAGAGTAAGAGTAGATTCTGGTAAGAGTAGATTTACTTTACCCTTTAATCCTGATTAAAGATGCACCACCTTTGATGCCCTTACTGTCGGAGAGTTCCAGTGTATTACATTCTTTACCAGCCACTATTGGGTGGTGGACTTTGTATTGCTCCTTTTTAGGACCATTACAGGCATTGGACTTTTCCACACTTTCATCATTATTGTATGATCACATAATTTTGGATTTATCACAAACATATGTATATGTGTTTATTTTCTAGTGCTACATTTTAAACTCATTTACAGGTGACAGCACTATTCTCTGAATGGTTGCACCGAACCCTCCCCACCATCCCCGGGCACAGCTGCTGGGCATTGCTCTGCTGCAAATTCACCCAGTAATGTTTATAAATAGACTGCTAAGTGTGTTGTTAGCTGGATCATCAGGTGAACGTAGGAAAAGGAAGGGCTTGAAGATACAAACGCAGCTACCACATCTAAGGACTGGTAAGGTGTGATAATTGTGAATCTGCAACTTTCATTAAAATAATACCTGGTGATCCTGCCGTGAGCCTTGCTCAGGAACTTCCTATTATAGGGTAAAATACTCTATTCCTGCCTCCCAATTAAGCTCCTGCTTTGTCACCCTGTCACATATCCCTATGTGGGGACTACGAATAGCCATGCTGACACACATTGCTCAGGCACTTCTTGTTCTAATGTGATAACACTCTTTCTGTCTCCCAATTGTGCTCCTGCATTGTCATCCTGTCACAAATGTCTGTGATGTTGACCACAAGCGGCCATGCTGACACAGATTGCTCTGGCATGACCCACCCTTGTCATTACCAGAAACCAGTTTAGAAAACATACATACAGCCAATGCTAGAGCCAGTGCATGTAGACAAGGAAGTGGCTGGCAAAGTCTTGAGGATATCAACAGCACTCAGATGTTAAATTGATGAAAAATGGAGAAAACTGTACTTGAAAAAAAACAAACTAATTATTTATGATGCACAATGCACATGAACGTCATCCATTTATGTCATACCAGGTCATTGGCCCAGAAAAACACTGTCCTGACTTTACTGTTATCACCGTTAATACTTTCTATATATTTATAGAAATTTAAAACTCAATTTTTTATTCTTCTTTCCAGCTGTTGGCCTGACCAGAGATCTGCTCCTCATGGCTTCATTGATTCCTTCGGCTTCCAGTCACCACAAATTACGTTTCTTCTTGACACAAACGGCTTGACATGATGACCCCATTATAACAAGTGCTTGGGCACAAGCCATACATTTCCTACCAAGATGGAGAATGGCAGTAAAGTGGACAGCCCAACTAACATCTCTTTGGCCAACAACGATGTCGTGTTTAGTATGATCGAGTACAAGGCCATCTCCGTCTTCTTGGTTCTTCTCATTTGTGGTGTTGGCATTATAGGCAACATCATGGTAGTCCTGGTGGTTTTCATTACTCGTGATATGAGGACACCGACCAACTGCTATCTGGTCAGTTTGGCTGTAGCCGACTTAATGGTCCTGGTGGCTGCTGGTTTGCCCAACGTTACAGACAGTCTGGCTGGGACATGGATCTACGGTCATGCTGGTTGTCTCAGCATAACGTACTTTCAGTATCTGGGGATTAATGCTTCCTCCTGCTCGATCACAGCTTTTACAGTGGAGAGGTTGGTTTATGGTCATTGTGGTTGCGTACTGTTACCATACACACTGGCAGGTGATGGATCATGGAGGCTCTCCAAGGGAGCGCAATCTAAGCACCAAATGATCTTCACTGGAGCTCCTGATGGTGGAGATTGGCTGGAAGTAGATCACTGGCAGGCAGGGCCACATTTAGAAATCAAGGGGTCTACCTGACAGGGTCCCCCTCCCTTGCCCCACTTGGTGTGACTGTAGTGTCATTGCTGAGCAGTACATAAAAAAGTGCAAAAGAACCATACTTTAAAAAAGCTATTACTGACTATGCCCCCACCCGGACACAGTTTGCTCCCAATAGGGGTTGTCCGGTTATACTGGTGACATGACCAATACCACCAGTTTGTTGTGGATCTACCATAAACCACTGTTAATACAGTTTTATTACACTCTTCTTGCACTGTCTGTATTGAATATATTAAGTCATATGTGCATTTATCCAACCTTCTAATGACAAATATAGACAATGTCCTATTTACCTTTTTTAAATGTTTGTGAATTCTGTTTTCTGAAAAAACAATTAAAAAATGGTAAAAAAAATAAAAAGTGCAATGAGCAATATGCAGGGCAGGGCACTAAGAAATGGCAGTGCAGATCTGTGAAAACCCCTGCCCATTGGCTGAGATACCCCATATACTCATAATCTGACCTTGCAGTGCCCTTCTCATATCTAATGCCGCCAAGTACCCGGCCACCTAGCAGCAGAAGAGAAAAGTGCAGCAAGTACAGACTTAAAGTGAAATCAATTGATCCCTAACAATAGACCAAGGTAGCTATACCTGGCAGGTAAATTTAAGAGCAACCCTGCCTAAACACCAGGGCTCTACAAGTATGTATTGGCAGGGCAGTAATTGAGCAGTATGTAGTGGCAGGGCAGTCAATGAGCAGTATGTAGTGGCAGAGCAGTCATTGAGCAGTATGTATTGGCAGAGCAGTCATTGAGCAGTATGTATTGGCAGGGCAGTCAATGAGCAGTATGTAGTGGCAGGGCAGTCAATGAGCAGTATGTAGTGGCAGGGCAGTCAATGAGCAGTATGTAGTGGCAAGGCAGTCAATGAGCAGTATGTATTGGCAGGGCAGTCAATGAGCAGTATGTAGTGGCAAGGCAGTCAATGAGCAGTATGTAGTGGCAGGCCAGTCAATGAGCGGTATGTAGCGGCAGGGCAGGCAGTGAGCAGTATGTATTGACAGGACAGGCAGTAAGCAATATGTACAGTAGTGGCAGGCCAGATAGTGAGCAGTATGTATTGGCAGGGCAGGCAGTGAGCAGTATGTACAGTAGTGGCAGGGTAGTCAGTGAGCAGTGTGTATTGGCAGGGCAGTCAATGAGCAGTATGTAGTGGCAGGCCAGTCAATGAGCGGTATGTAGCGGCAGGGCAGGCAGTGAGCAGTATGTATTGGCAGGACAGGCAGTAAGCAATATGTACAGTAGTGGCAGGCCAGACAGTGAGCAGTATGTATTGGCAGGGCAGGCAGTGAGCAGTATGTATTGGCAGGTTGGTCAGTGAGCAGTATGTAGTGGCAGGCCAGTCAATGAGCGGTATGTAGCGGCAGGGCAGGCAGTGAGCAGTATGTATTGGCAGGACAGGCAGTAAGCAATATGTACAGTAGTGGCAGGGTAGTCAGTGAGCAGTATGTATTGGCAGGGCAGTCAATGAGCAGTATGTATTGTCAGGTTGGTCAGTGAGCAGTATGTAGTGGCAGGGCAGTCATTGAGCAGTATGTATTGGCAGAGCAATCATTGAGCAGTATGTATTAGCAGGGCAGTCAATGAGCAGTATGTAGTGGCAAGGTAGTCAATGAGCAGTATGTAGTGACAGGGCAGGCAGTGAGCAGTATTTAGTGGCAGGACAGGCAGTGAGCAGTACGTATTGGCAGGACAGGCAGTGAGCAATATGTACAGTAGTGGCAGGGCAGTCAGTGAGCAGTATGTATTGGCAGGGCAGTTGGTGAGCAGCATGCATTGGGCATGAGGAAATCCATGTTTTTTCATTTGCACTATTCCAACCAGCTTGTTGCAAAAGGATTTATTACAAAAGTGCCAATTTTTTGTGCATTAACTTACATTCAAGGAAATCACATGGGATACTGGAAAAACACAATGAAATTTATCCCAGAAGGCGAGACAATGCACAGCAACACAAAGCACATTAATGTGTTTTCAAGCACATCTGTGAATTAGCCCTTCTAATCTAGTTTTTTGGATAACATATGTGATGTCGTGATGGTTGCTAAGATTACAAAACAATTTACATTGAGTAGTTGAGTAATAATTCTATAATAACTTGGCCACAGGAATATCTACTTATCTCACTCTACGTTTTATGTGTGATTTCACTGTTTGGACGAGAGACTACTAAAACCTGGAAACTTCCATGGGACGTAAGAGTTCTTGTGTATGCTTAGGACCTCACAAACCATTGAAGACTATGCGATCGGAACCAAAAGTAGCCCAATCCAAATTTATTAGTGGTATTTAGTGTAAGAACCAGAGATGCTGAGGTTTTAGATTTCAGTACAGGGACTTCTGTAACTCACATTTATCATAGTTTCGAGTTTTAAGGTAAGTTAGCTGATGACATTTGTTTTGGATGAAGTTCTTTTTTCATAAATGTACGTTGCATTGTCCTTATCTCTTAAATGATTCACAGGTACAGTGGTATTGCTGGGCTATAAATGTAACTTCAATGGGTATCTCTTGCTGGGTCATTTATGAGGAAACAAGTGTACAGCATTTAACATCAGAGACATATTATAGTTCACCAATGATCCTTCTTCTGTAGCACCACCAAATCCCATATCTATGCTACTTGGACTAAGCGCAAACTCTTTTCTTTCTGCATTCATCTAAGTCAGTCCATCTGTTAAAATTAATTGGCTCCAGAAGTTCAATACATCCCTTAATTAGGATGCATGCGACTCTTAGCTGTAAAGTAAGTAGTATCTCCTCTTAGGCTTTTGGTAGTTAAAGAGTATCTAAAGGCATTTTTATTTTTAATGGAGTAAAGAATAGTTAGGACCTTGTTTTCATTGAAATAATTATGAGGTTAAAATTTAGGATTATGGGATTGGGTTGGGTTTAAGGGCAGACTTTACGCTAGGTTGCGGTTACTCAACCTTTTTACCATAGAGGAAACCTTGAAATACTTTTTAGGCCTCAAACAACCCTTCCTAAAAGCAATTCATTTGGCGTTAGGGAGAAAATATCCCTTAAATTGATGGCCAGGGGAAAGAAATGCCCCCGCCCCCAACCCCTTACAGAGGTGGTCAGATGGTAACCCTTACAGATAGCTAAAAAGACCATTGGTGTCTTGCGTGACAAGTATCATTGGCCTTAGAACTATCCAAGCACCATCAAATGAGAAGTCAATCAGCCAGAGCTCATGGAACCCCTAGCAACCTTAAAAGAACCCTACTGCTCCAGGAAACCCTGGTTGAAAATGGTTCAGTTAAAGTGTATCTATAGCTAAAATTGTTGTTAGTGTTTCATTGCTTGAGGGGGCACTGGATGCCCAAGGTGGTCTTGTTTCCAACAAACGATATGCAGATGGTGCTGCTGACATCCAGCATACCCCAGTACCCCTTGCCATTACCTACATTCAGTGTTGAATAGTGGCGGCCAGTGGTAATTTTTTGAGGGTCGGTCGGCGGGTCTAGTGCAGCTCTTCACCGGCGGCTTCCCTTGCAACAGCTTTCCCTTCCTCTGCTCTCCACGGGCATCGGCGGCTTCCGTTTCATCCCTACTCCTCGGCGGCCAGTCGGGAGTCTTCTCTTTTAAGGCAGGATTGAGGATTAGTGTTACAACAGCGAATATTAATTTGCTGTTGTAACACTTGGGTGGGCTCATGGCGCAATGCTCTGCACTCCGAGCCTACCCTATTTTGAAGCCTATTAGAGCATATGGCTCTAATCAGGTGCATCAACAAAAACACCCCTGTCACTGTAATTGAGGAGCCCGGCGTCCTGAAAGGGGCCAGACGCATGAATATGGGGTGGCTGCAGTGGCTGTTGATAGATTCATGCTTAGCATGAATCTATGCATTATTCATATTGGGGGTGGCGTTGATAGAGGGGGCGGCGCCCGGGTGCCCCTAATGGATGGCCCGCCACTGGTGCTGAAAGTGCCGAAACTGTGTTCTCCCACGCTCCTGCTGCAAAAAGTCCTGTCCACTAACATACAGGGACTATCCTTCCAAGACTCTATCTATAGATCAAGCCCTCATGAAGGTGGTCTTCTTGAGCCCCCTATACAAGTTAGATTAAAATACTGATCTTGTTTGAACCTTTTAGGGAAAAATACAATTTTGGCCCTTCTTGTGCAATGCTCCTGTTCTTACTTTTTTCTGTTTTTTTATTGTGTTCTGTGTCCCCTTGGGGGAGATCCAGCTATCTACTGTCACCACACCAGGACTGAATGTGAGGGAAAATATGAAATTATGAGTTGTTTCTAGGTCAAGAATTTAGGTGGAAAATCTCCCAAAGGTAACACTGACTTTGTAGAAATCTCTTTTCACATCCTGTTGAGAACTGAGAAAGGACCCCATTGGGACACAGATAGCAAAAACAAGTTTCAGGAGTTTTAACCATTCACTACTTTAGCTAAAACTAAAAAAATGCTTTACATATACTTGAACTGGCAGCAATCTAGGATTCCTCAGTCATTCTGTTTAGTAGCCTGGTAGAGGTCATGGGAAGGTTCACCATAACCCACACTTAGAAGATTCTTGGCACTAACCACAGATATGCCCCGTACACACAGTCGGATTTTCCGACGGAAAATGTGTGATAGGACCTTGTTGTCGGAAATTCCGACCGTGTGTGGGCTCCATCACACATTTTCCATTGGATTTTCCGACACACAAAGTTTGAGAGCAGGCTATAAAATTTTCCGACAACAAAATCCGTTGTCGGAAATTCCGATCGTGTGTACACAAATCCGATGGACAAACTGCCACGCATGCTCAGAATAAATAAATAGATGAAAGCTATTGGCCACTGCCCCGTTTATAGTCTCGACGTACGTGTTTTACGTCACCGCGTTCAGAATGATCGGATTTTCCGACAACTTTGTGCGACCGTGTGTATGCAAGACAAGTTTGAGCCAACATCCGTCAGAAAAAATCCTAGGATTTTGTTGTCGGAATGTCCGATCAATGTCCGACCGTGTGTACGGGGCATTAGGCATCCTCTCTTGGTTGGGTGAGATGTTCCTTCATGTGCCCACAAAGAACCTCATACACATAGCAGTATGACACTGCAGTCCGAATTCATTTACCATAGTGCAGCACATACCTTTGTAGGTTCTTCCCTGGATTCTCATGTGTGTTGAGTCATTTGGCTCAATCGACACTTTCAACTTCAAGCCTTAATCTCAGGCAATGACAAAAACACCAATAACCCATTTTTATGGCTGTGCCCAGAACACAAAAGTCCCATAACCCAGATATAGAAAGAAGGACGTAGGTTTCCACTTGGCAGGACACAGGAGATTCTCCTTAATAGTCCATCAGTCATGACAGTGTTGTCAACCGCCAGTAAATTTACAGTTTGTAAAAATCTGTGATTTTTACAACTGTCCATAAATGTCTGTTACAAATATTATCTGTCAGTAAAAATCAGGGCCTTTTGGCGGAGTGCTGACTGGCACCTCTGCCAACAGACACTGGGAGAGTTGGGCAGGCACCAGCCGTGGAAGAAACAGTCGGCCGCATTTGCCGATACTGAGTCCCGGCTGCAGCCCTGTCATGGTGGAGTGATCTGTCCTCTGACTCTCCCTGCTGACACAGCTTCACTTCCGCTGGGGGTGCTGCCGCTACTGTGCTGGGGCCTGGGTCCCCGCTGTCCCCCCCAACCCAGCCCCACTGTGATAGTGGCTGATCCCTTCACAGCAAGTGCCCTATGCTGCCCTGTGCCCACAATGCCAGGCTGCTGGGGAGGAGGAGGGGAGAGCCAGACCGGTATGTTTCCTGTAGCCACAATCAAGCTTTCAGCTCCCAACTGTTAATTTGGAAATGCCTGACTTGTGACTGTGGGAAACACATTCATAAATTGGATATTGTGTTATTAAATAAGCTTATGCAATTTCTCAGCATGAATTTTTGGATCTGTGTGTGCAGTACAAGTGTACGGGGAATTAGTTATACAAACGGCAAGTGTAAATCATCTCAGCAATATTTCACTGTTTACAGGAGAGCTGCAGTGGAACATAATGGGCAAACTTAAATGGGCAAATTTTTGGGTACGAGTGTATGTCTGGACAAAAGATAAAAAGAACACATGTTCGGCATATCTCTGCTATACATGTACATTCACCTATGTTTTATCCCCTTTATTCCCCTTTACATCAAGATCCACTATGTTCCCCTTTACATTAGGGTCCACTGTGTTCCCCTACACTCTAAGGAAAAACCCTGTGGACTCTGATGTAAAGGAAAACTCTGTGGACTCTGATGTAAAGGGGAAATCTATGGACTCTGATGTAAGGGAGAACTCTGTGGACTGTGAAGTAAAGGGAAACTCTGTGGACTCTTGTGTAAAGGGAGGGGGGCTCTGGTTGCTCAGAGACCCTCTTACATCAGAGTTTCCTTTTACACCAGAGTCAGCAGCATCCCCCCTTACACCAGAGTCCTCATAATTCTCCTTTACATTAGAGTCCACAATGTTACCTTTTACATCAGGGTCTGCAGAGTTCTCCCTTGCACTGTAAATGGAAACCCTGCAGGCTCCATTTACAGGTTTTTTGCCTTTTGCTATACCTTAAGCACTAGTTACATGTTTGTAGCTTAAATATTAATATTTGCACTGAAGGCGGTCATTTTGGCTCATTTTTGAAGAGTCAGTAAATCATTTGGCTCTGTCAGTAAATTTCATGTGTTGTGTCATTAAAAGTTGGTGTTGTCAGTAAATTTTTGGCGTTCTGTCAGTAAATTTCACTTTGGTAGGTTGGCAACCTTGCGTCATGATGATATTCTTCATTTAACAAATAGCTAGACACCCAAGACACTAGCAACTCCCTCCTCTCTTTAATCTCTGACTCTTCTCCTTAGACTACCTCTACATTCTAATTCAATGCTGTCCCGTATACAGATGATGATCCATGGCCATGTTTGAGATGTGTTGATGCTATGAGCAATGTAGTTAATCAGATACATACTATTTTCTTTTGATTTATATATTTTTACTAAGGCCATGGGTGAGCATATTGGTATTGTTCTCTTAGTTCAGTACCACAAGTACCGTTGAGCTGTTTGCTCTTGTTTTGTTGAAGCTTTGTTCTTTTTTTCTACTATACCTGTACAATCCATGTATACATTCACTGAGAGGCGTAGCTTTAAGCTTGTGGGCTCCAATGCAAAAGTTGATCTGGCCCCCCCCCACTACTTCCAACTTGCGTGCAGATACATCCACCGCACGCCAAGATACTCAAAGTGAGTTAAGAGTTTTGAGTTCCCAGAGTTCCTCTTTACATTAGAGGACAGGAATCACCGCTGGAGAATCAGAGGACAGGGACCCCTGGCAGGTCACTTGGCAGAGCTCCTTTCCCATCCCAGCACTGTATACAGCCCCCCCCAACACACACACGCTGCACAGGGCTGAAATCACATTCCTTTACACACAGTCTGTCAGTCTTCACAGGGTGTATCTGGCTTTTATGTTGCCCTTCTGACCTGTGAAATTCTCTGGTCGGAAGGGCAGTGTAGTTGCAGTAGGCAGATACACCCTGTTAAGATCGTGGCTGACTGGCTGTGTTGTAAAGGAATGTGATTTCAGCCCTGCGGAGGAGGAACAGTATAGAGTGCCGTAATGGGAAAGGAGCTCAGCACCCGGGCATAGCATGCAGGGTGGAGGGGGTGGTCAGGGGGCTTTGGGGGGCAACTTAGATCTGGGAGGGCAAAGCCATGTGACAAAATCTGGAGCCTGCAGCCCTTCAGGGGCCCCCCCAATGAGGTGTGAAGGGATATGTTTTAGCAATTTCTGAAGGTTTTTCTGTCAGTGTTGGCAGGTGTTGGGGGAAGGTCGCCTACCAGGGGTGTGTGTCTTTTCCCCAGTTGTCATGGAAGTGGGGTAAGTAGACATCCCCGGGTGGGTAAAGAGAATCCCAGCTGGTGAATAGAAGACACTGAGTGGTGTCTTACCTCACCAGTGACATCGGTCCCATCGTGGCTACAGGATGGCACTCTCCTCCTCTTGCCTCGCTGAGCTTGGTTACAATTCTATGTTGCCAGCACACAGCACAGACACTTCCCCATCCTGGGCTGCTCTCACCTCGTGCTCCTCTCCATTCAGGAAATGGCTCACAGCTTCTAACCCCAGCCAATGGGAACAGAGGGGCGTGGACTGTGGAAGGCAAAGTAGAAGCCCAGTACTGAAGCCTAGCTGTGGGGCCCTAGGGCAGATCGGAGCTGGATTTTGTGGAGGATATGACAGGGAGGCTGCAGGGGCCCCCTGGAGCTAGGGGTGGGGTTGTGATTGGGACCCCTGCAACCCCTTATGCTACACCCATGCATTCGTTTTAGTATGACATGCTTCAGGATTTATGTCCTTGTATCCCTGGAATTTTGTGACGACTAATGCCAATTTGTTAATTTTGTCATCTCCATGTCAGAATCCATGATATGTGAATGTCCTTTTATTTGTACTCAATATTCTTGTTAAAACCAAGTTAAAAAAAAACCAAAACACATGTTGAAAGTTACTGCTTTTTAAGCTTCTTTATTTAACACCAAATGCAATAATTGCATGAAATATTATCGATTGTGTTAGAGTCAGGCTTTCATTTCATGTGTTGGTGGCCTGTATATAATACCTGTTTCTCTCTGACCTTGATAGCAGGAAGGCTTTGAAAGCATTGTAAGGTCAATGACCAGACCTGTGAAACAATGTCAGGCAAGGTTCTTTAGAATCTCCACATCACAGACAATATCGTAGTTACAAAGAAACGTTTTTCCTTTGTAGCAGATATACATCAACTCATGTGTTTATGTTTCTGGACTTTCAGCAATAGTGCAGTATATCTCCACTAAGTATGTTTTACCTACCATTTACAATGCCTTGAAAAGGTATTCATACCCTTTGAAAGTTTCCACATTTTGTCATGTTACTACCAAAAACATAAATGTATTTTATTGGGGTTTTATGTGATAGACCAACACAAAGTGGCGCATAATTGTGAAGTGGAAGGAAAATGATAAATGGTTTTCAAAATTATTTACAAATAAATATGTGAAATGTGTGGGGTACATTTGTATTTAGCCCCCCGGAGTCAATACTTTGTAGAACCCCCTTTCACTGCAATTACAGCTGCAAGTCTTTTTGGGGGTGTCTCTACCAGCTTTGCACATCTAGAGAGTGACATTTTTGCCCATTTTTCTTTGGAAAATAGCTCAAGCTCTGTCAGATTGGATGGAGAGCGTCTGAACAGCAATTTTCAAGTCTTGCCAATTGAATTCTCAATCGGATTTAGGTCTGGACTTTGACTGGGCCATTCCAACACATGAATATGCTTTGATCTAAACCATTCCATTGTAGCTCTGGCTGTATGTTTAGGGTCGTTGTCCTGCTGGAAGGTGAACATCTGCCCCAGTCTCAAGTCTTTTGCAGACTAACAGGTTTTCTTCTAAGATTGTCCTGTATTTGGCTCCATCCATCTTCCCATCAACTCTGACCAGCTTTCCTGTCCCTGCATCTCCACGACACAATGCTGTTAAATTCTGTACATAATGATTTTAAAGTACATTGGACCAAGGTACCGTATATACTCGAGTATAAGTCGAGGCCCTAATTTACCACAAAAAAAATGGGAAAAACTTATTGACCCGAGTATAAGACGAGGGTGAGAAATGCACAGCTATTGTAAGTGGAAAAGAGGGTCAACAATGTCCATTTGCATGCCTCACTGTGCCCATTTGCAGCCATAGGTCCCCTGAACTTCAAACTTAGTAGTTATGGGTTCCTATATGCCCCCTAGCTGCAGCCAAAATTTGGGGTCTCTGAACCCAAAGGGTTCCGAAATGACATTGCTGCAGGTGGACACAGTTGACCGAATTTGGGGCCCCGTATCTTGGGGCCACTTAGTGCTAAGAACCCCAAATTTGGTGTGCAAACCCAGTGGAACTAGCACCATAAAATTTCCAAAGCTGGGGTTTCTAGCACCAAGTGGCCCTGAGATACAGGGCCCCAAAAATCAGTTCAGAAAATGTCAAGCACTTTTCTGCAGCAGAGAATGACATTTTCCGAACCGGATTTGGGGCCCCGTGTCTCAGGGCCACTTGGTGCTAGGAACCCCAGCTTTGGATATGTTATGGTACCAGTTCCACTGGGTTTGCACACCAAATTTAGGGGTCCTAGCACCAAGTGGCCCTGAGATATGGGGCCCCAAAGTCGGTTCAGAAAATGTCAAGCACTTTTCTGCAGCAGAGAATGACATTTTCCGAACCGATTTTGGGGCCCCGTATCTCAGGGCTACTTAGTGCTAGGAACTTCAGCTTTGGATATGTTGTGGTACCAGTTCTCCTGGGTTTGCACACCAAATTTGCGGTTCCTAGCACCAAGTGGCCCTGAGATACGGGGCCCCAAAGTCGGTTCGGAAAATGAATTTTTTTGCTGCAGAAAAGTGCTTGACTCGAGTATAATGCCCCGTACACACGGTCGGATTTTCCGATGGAAAATGTCCGATCGGAGCGTGTTGTCGGAAATTCCGACCGTGTGTGGGCTCAATCGGACATTTTCCATCGGATTTTCCGACACACAAAGTTGGAGAGCAGGAGATAAAATTTTCCGACAACAAAATCCGTTGTCAGAAATTCCGATCGTGTGTACACAAAGCCGACGGACAAAGTGCCACGCATGCTCAGAATAAATAAAGAGATGAAAGCTATTGGCCACTGCCCCGTTTATAGTCCCGACGTACGTGTTTTACGTCACTGCGTTCAGAATGATTGGATTTTCCGACAACTTTGTGTGACCGTGTGTATGCAAGACAAGTTTGAGCCAACATCCGTCAGAAAAAATCCTAGGATTTTGTTGTCGGAATGTCCGAACAAAGTCGGACTGTGTGTACGAGGCATGAGTCGAGGGGAGTACTTTCAGCACAGAAAAATGTGCTGAAAAATTCGACTTATACTCGAGTATATACGGTATGTACCAGACCTGGGCGAATTGCGGCCCCAGGGCCACATCCGGCCCTTTGGCTGCCCGTATCCAGCCCTCGATGCCTCCCCTGTCAGCATACCTCGCTAAGCCTGGCAGCTTCCTCGCTGAGGGACCTGGAGCCAGTGCCAGTGATTTTTTTAAATTTGTAAGTGCTAGGGCACATTTAATACCCAAACAATGTACTGGCCAATGTTTGCCTGGTAGATGAGAGTTTATTAGTTAAAAAAAAACAAAACATTGAGAATTCTTTGAAAGCCAAAAAACACCATTTACTTCAACGCATTTTGCTATAATTGAGACATTTTCACAAAATTTCCTGATTTTTGCCAAAATTTTAGGAAAATGAGAACTCTGAATTGCATTCAATGCTAGGTAACTGAGTGAACAGTGAGTCACAAGATCCTTATACCTGCTAAAAAGAGTGGTGGGGGGACATGGTAAGGTGGCCCCCAATCTTAATAATAAATGCCTTACTGAGTTACTGCATATGCCCAGTAACTCAAATAAAGATGACAATGTGATCCCAGAACATAGCCCGGGACACAGCGTCATCTGGGCCTTGGTCCAAGATGCGGGATAAACAATTGCATCCTCCAAACGTACTGCCATTTGAGTACAACACTCTGATGCTGTCTTTTTTTATTATGTCACAGATACATCGCCATCTGCCACCCAATGAAAGCCCAGACAGTCTGCACTGTGTCCCGCGCCAAACGCATCATCGCCATTGTCTGGGTGTTCACTTGTATATACTGCATGATGTGGTTTTTCCTGGTCGACATTCAAGTGAACAAAACCCAACATGTAGAGTGCGGCTACAAGGTCTCCCGGAACCTGTATCTGCCCATTTACCTAACGGACTTTACCATATTCTACGTGATCCCACTCTTCGTGGCCACCATCCTGTATGGGCTTATCGGAAGGATCTTATTTCTTAGCCCGATCCCCAGCCACCCTGACAGCACAATGGAGAGGTGGAGGGAGAAAAGCTCTAAAGAGAAGAACGCAGCAGAAGCTGATGGCAACAAGATGAACAACCGCAGTCGGCCCAGAGGGGCATTGTCCTCCCGGAAACAGGTATGGTCTGAGCTGTAGACCTGTCATAGGTCCAATAACCTGTAGAGACTTGTTTTTTTTTAATATTTCCTGTCACAGTGACAACTGTTGCCTTCATTTTTTGTCCTACTGATACAGGAGCAGAAAGTGAGGTAAAATCTCTCCAACGGGGGTCAATAAGAACTTGGGGAAAGTATTTTACTGTCTCAACTCCATCCAAAACTGTGAAATACAGCTTTGTCAGGGGTTGAGTGAACTATTGCACCTTCCACAAAAAGTGTAAACTAATAATTATGCTAGTGCCATGTCCCCACACACAGCACGAGGGGGGGGGGGGTGACACACTTTTCAGCGCTCTAAATTCCAGAAGCTCAATGTCACTGCCTCATCTTTTGCCTGGTGGTTGTATGCTGATGAATATGACCACGCTGGTCATGCCAATTTTAGCTCCCTCCTACAAGCCCATAAAAGTACCACTACTTCTACCCATCAGCTTTCAAGGCTTGGGGTAATGCAATGCCCCAAGCCAGACCTTTCAGGAGATCACACATGCAAAGGATAAGTGAACTAAAAAGGCTGTAAAAGTCTATGTCCCTGTTGGGGTCACTCCCTCTAATGTCCTGTACTGGTGACAGCCTTTGATGTCAAGGTCCCTGGGACAGAAAGTGAGAGTAGAGCTCCCCCCCCCCCCCCCAATAGGAGCACAGACCATTCCATGGCTTCCAAACATTAAAAGAAAATATTGGCAGATGTTGGGTCTTAAATGTTGGCTTAACATACAAAATGGTCTTTGGACCCTTCAAAAAATGATCAGCATCACCATCATATTTGGTACTCACAATGGCTTCCTCTCATGTATATGACCCGACTGATTGTCAGGGACAGTGATCTATATCCACTGAGAGAGGGATTTCTCAGATGATGCAAGAGCATATTGGGGGCTGCATGGAGATACAGGCACACGGGAACACAATGGAGAAACATAGGTGCACAGCACAGGGTACAATTGGAGTCATTAGATGACATCTGGTGCACCAGAGCACATTTGGAGACATGGAGCATACATGGGGTTCACAGGGACGCACTTAAAGTCAGTAAATAATATAGGGGAACAGGGGGCACCCTTGGAGTCACAAGGCACACAGGGAGCACTTGGAGACACTAGATGACACAGGAAATGGAGCACCTTTTGAGATACAGGGGCACACATTTGCACACTTGCAGTCACTAGATGACACAGGGCAGAAAGGGGCACACTTGAAAACACTTGACCCACAAGAGTGGGTCATAGGGTGCACAGGGTACACTTAAAGTCATTAGATACTATGGAGTCCACAAAGGTGGACTTGGTGTCACAGGAAACACTTGAAAACACTAGATGACACAGGAACTGGAAATGCACTAGGATTCACTGGGTGTACTGGAGTCAGTATATGACACGGGGACTGGGAGCGCACTTAAAGTCACTGGGAACACTGGAGTCCCTAGAACATACAAGGGTTGGGAGAACAGTTGAAGTCACTGGCACACTGGAATGTCTTAAAGACATGGGGACTGAGGGAGCACTTGGAGTCACTGGAATCCCTAAAAAACACGGGGACCGAGGGAATGCTTGGAGTAACTGGGCGCACTAGAGTCACTAGAAGACATGGGGACTCAGAAAGTTCTTGGAGTCACTGGGCGCACTTGAATCACTAGAAGACATGGAAGCTGGGAGTATACTTAGAGTCACTGGGTGCACTGGAGTCACTAGAAGACATGAAGACTGGGAGCATACTTGGAGTCACTGGGTGCACCTGTGTCACTAGAAGATACGGGGACTAGGAGTGCATTTGGTTTCACTGAGCGCACTGGTGTTACTAGAAAACACAGGGACTCAGAGAACGCTTGGAGTTACTGGGTGCACTGGAGTCATCAGAAGACCCAGGGACTGGGAGCATACTAAGAGTCACTGGGTACACTGGAGTCACTGGAAGACATGGGGACTGGGAGAGTACTTGGAGTCACTAGGTGCACTGGAGTCATGGGAAGACACAGGCATTGGGAGCACACTTAGAGTCACTGGGTGCACTGGTTTCGCTAGAAGACACAGGGGACTCAGCGCACTTGGAGTTACTGGGCCCACTGAAGTCACTAGAAGACACGGGGATTGAGAGCACACTTGAAAGTCACTGGGCACGCTGGTGCCACTAGAAGACACAGGGACTGTGAGTGCATTTGGAGTCATTAGGCACACTGGAGTCACTAGAAATACTCCATATTCCCATCGCACACGTTCCTGGAAAAGCTCTAAAAGATTTGGGTGCTGCAGCAACAACCAGCTGGGAACTGGTTCTGAAAGTCACAATGGAGCACACCATGGAGCGACAAGGTAGCATCCAAGCAGATTTTATTGCATGATCACAACACTAAGCAGTGCAACGTTTCTGAGCCACGCAGGGCCTCTTCCTCAGGCATGTGATCACATGTGTGGCTCCAAAACATTGCACTGCTTTGTGTTGGGATCATGCAATAAAATCCCTTTGGACGCTACCTTGTCGATCCATGGTATGCTGGCAAATATCTCCATGGAGTCACTAGAAGACGCAGAGATTGGTAGCACACTGTCACTAGGCACACTGGTGTCACTAGAAGACACAGGAACTGGGAACACACTTATGCTGCGTACACACGATCGGATTTTCCGACGGGAAATGTTGGATGTGAGCTTGTTGGCGGTAAGTCCGACTGTGTGTATGCTCCATCGGACATTTGTTGTTGAACTTTCCGCCAACAAATGTTGGCTAGCATGCTCTCAAATTTTCCGCCAACAAATGTGTGTTGTCGAACTTTCCGATCGTGTGTACACAAGTCCATCAGACAAAAGTCCAAAGTACAAACACGCATGCTCGGAAGCAGAAGCGGTCGATCTTGTAAACTAGTGTTCATAATGGAGAATTAACATTTGTGGCGCGGCAAATTATGAAATCTCCAAATGCAGCGCACAATTCTCTTCTTCTTTAATGGGATAATAATGAAGCTGCTTTGCTGGTGATACTGATGGAGTTATTGCAAACGAATTTTCAAGGTCTTTTTATTTCTAGTGAGATCAAGAATAATATTATCATGTTTTTTTTTTTTTTTATTTGGGCAAGTTACCACAACACCATTATCCCGTAGTTTTTAAGAACAAAGATACAACTATGTTGGTGTCCCTTGTTAATTTTACATTGTATTTTATTTTTTTAAATGTAACTGCCGACTCCCAAAATGTCATTTGAAGTAAAACACATAGCCAAGTATTATTCTACACAATTTTTTTATTGTGCATTAAAAAAAGAAAACAAATAAAATTAGACATGCTATCTGCCAATAGAACTTAACCAAAAAGTGCATTCCAAAAATATAGAAAATATACCAAATCAAATCATTATTATTTAACCAAAAAATAATGTCAACGCAATAACTCCAAGGCCAATAATAAATAACACGTTATCTCCTCCGATTCCGCGACACGTCTGGTTGACAAACGGCCGTTCAGAAACAAACTGAATAGCGCAAATCAACACTCACCAAACTTCTACTAACATGAAATTAGCAGAAGGAGCCCAAAGTGTGGCGCTAAAGTGATGAAAAACCACATAGTACGTCTAGTATGTCACTACGTTCCTAATTGTTGGCCAACATTTGTGTGACCGTGTGTATGCAAGACAAGCCAAAATTCCACGGTTTTGTTATTGGAAAGTCTGATCGTGTGTACGAGGCAATAGAGTCACTGGGCACACTGGGGTCACTAGAAGACACAGGGACTGGGAGTGCATTTGAAGTGACTGGGCACACTGGAGTCACTAGAAGACACAGGGACTGGGAGTGCATTTGGAGTGACTGGGCACACTGGGGTCACTAGAAGACACAGGGACTGGGAGTGCATTTGGAGTGACTGGGCACACTGGAGTCACTAGAAGACACAGGGACTGGGAGTGCATTTGGAGTGACTGGGCGCACTGGAGTCACTAGAAGACACAGGGACTGGGAGTGCATTTGGAGTGACTGGGCGCACTGGAGTCACTAGAAAACACAGGGACTGGGAGTGCATTTGGAGTGACTGGGCACACTGGGGTCACTAGAAGACACAGGGACTGGGAGTGCATTTGGAGTGACTGGGCACACTGGGGTCACTAGAAAACACAGGGACTGGGAGTGCATTTGGAGTGACTGGGCACACTGGGGTCACTAGAAAACACAGGGACTGGGAGTGCATTTGGAGTGACTGGGCGCACTGGAGTCACTAGAAGACACAGGGACTGGGAGTGCATTTGGAGTGACTGGGCACACTTGGGTCACTAGAAGACACAGGGACTGGGAGTGCATTTGGAGTGACTGGGCACACTGGAGTCACTAGAAGACACAGTGACTGGGAGTGCATTTGGAGTGACTGGGCACACTGGGGTCACTAGAAGACACAGGGACTGGGAGTGCATTTGGAGTGACTGGGCACACTGGAGTCACTAGAAGACACAGGGACTGGGAGTGCATTTGGAGTGACTGGGCACACTGGAGTCACTAGAAGACACAGTGACTGGGAGTGCATTTGGAGTGACTGGGCACACTGGGGTCACTAGAAGACACAGGGACTGGGAGTGCATTTGGAGTGACTGGGCACACTGGAGTCACTAGAAGACACAGGGATTGGGAACATACTTGGAGACACAGAATACCTAGCAGTTGTAGACAGGCAGGAAGCACCGAGCTGCAGGTGAGCACTGCGGCAGGGAGGCTTGGTTAAAGGTTAGTGACACGCTGAACATTGAGCCACGTGTTGGTTCACAAATTAGGGGTGGCATCAATTAGGAGAACTGACTGGTCACAGCACCATAGCTCCAGTTAAAACCCAGAAATTCCAGCAGAAAGAGCAGACCTCTGCGGTTGGTAATTTCATTCATGTATTCATTCCCTCATAATTACCGTCGGTGCATATTTTTTCTGCACGTGCCGACCATTTAATCATCCCGATCCTCTTCGTGCCCTTTCCATTCTTTTTATTCACCATTTATGTCACGAGCTTGTTACAAAAATTCAAATTTCCATCTCTCCCGATGGGAAAAACATCCTTGAAAGAATATTTATATAAAAAGAATTCTCTGAAATAAAAGTCTTTTCTTTGTATTGTTTCTGTAAAACGACAAATTCATTCAGACGGCGGCGCAGGATTGACGGCCTTTGTAGGTGAAAATTTCCATTTGTATAAGTGAGTCGGGGTGGGCGCAGTGCGACGCATCTATCGCAGGGAATTCAGATGAGATTTGAATATGGATAATATCGGATATTATTTCCGCAAACGCCATTGTCAACGGCGCGATCACCCCATCTTCTTATTTCAGATACAAGTTTGTGTTTTAACATTAAAAAAGAAATTTATTCCCAACTCGCTGCGTCTAGACACAGACTGAATGGAGGGCAAAGTCCATCATTTTAATGGCTTCAAACCGCATTGTCCCAAATTCGATTGTCGATGACATTTAAGATGAAGAGCGGAGACCTCCGGGGGTTGTTATACTAAAATAGGAAACGTTATGTTTTATACTTTGTACTTTAATTTACATTTAGATTTACAATATCAAGTTGTTTTGACTTAATATATGATGGCATTAACATGGGGGTCATGAAGGTTGAGTTTTAGGCCCCATTCACACCTAACGTTTGGGGAACGTTCAGTGGTGGGCTTCACGTTGTTGCACTACATTCATTTCAATGGGCTGCCCTATGTGCGACAAGCGCGTCAAAGTAGCTTGTGTCGCTTTTTGCACGTTGAGATTCGCACACTTGACGCATTTGTCTTGCTGCGTTTCGAATACCATTAACAATTAACAACACTGCAAGTGCGACAAGCATTTTTTGCGCGTTTCCTATGCGCGCGTTTAGGCTAGCGTCACACTAGTGAGGGTCGGGAATGTGTGAAAAAATTGCCCTCTTTCCCGACTCACACAGAACTGCGCTGCTCTTTGTCAGACATGCAGGGCACCATTAATTCTCATTGTCATTAATTCATTCTTAATGTTACCCTCATACGTCGGCTTGGCGCAGTTCAGCACTGCTCCATTTTAATAAAAGGGGTCAGGGACTTCTTTCCCCGCCTTTCTTGCGGGTAGGGCCGGGACAAGGGGTGGAAGGTGGGGGGCTACAGGGGGTAATTACTGGGAAGGGAAACTAAGGGGGGCGGGGTGCTAAGAGTATAATGCCCTGTACACACAGTTGGACATTGATCGGACATTCCAACAACAAAATCCTAGGATTTTTTCCGACGGATGTTGGCTCAAACTTGTCTTGCATACACACGGTCACACAAAGTTGTCGGAAAATCCGATTGTTCTGAACGTGGTGACGTAAAACACGTACGTCGGGACTATAAACGGGGCAGTAGCCAATAGCTTTCATCTCTATTTATTTATTCTGAGCATGCGTGGCACTTTGTCCATCGGATTTGTGTACACACGATCGGAATTTCCGACAACGGATTTTGTTGTCGGAAAATTTTATAGCCTGCTCTCAAACTTTGTGTGTCGGAAAATCCGATGGAAAATGTGTGATGGAGCCTACACACGGTTGGAATTTCCGACAACAAGGTCCTATCACACATTTTCCGTCTGAAAATCCGACCGTGTGTACGGGGCATAAGAGTGGTGATTTAGGGGGATTTGTGTTGGAAGGGGGGGAGAAGATTTGTGCTAGGAGGGGGATTAAATGAATATTTGAGCTGGGTGGGGGGGAGAAAATGTGTACTGGGAGGGGAAGTTTTAGCGGTAGAGGATTTGTGCTGGGGGGGATTTTTTTGGGATGGGGAGCATTGGAGTTTGTGGGGGATTTTTACTGATACATAATGCTCATACATCTTAAGGGGGGGGGGCACGGTTTGCCATGTCCGCCCTGGGCTCTAGAAGACCTTGTCCCGGCACTGGTGGGCAGCCTATTGAAATGAATTGGCCATTCTACACAATGCAACGCAAAAACGCACACATAGGTCTGAACCAAGCCTTAGGAAACACTCAGGTGTGAATGGAGCCTTATGGTCCAGGTTGGGATTTAGGGAATGTTTTCATGTAACCTGTAAGTGATTAGGTTTTGGGGTTCAGAATAGGTGTTAAATCTGACCTCCAGCACCCACTTTGGTCTTGCAAAGTTGTACCGGCTCCTTTCCTGGACTGAAATAGCTTACTCTGATTTCACTGCACACTGTGAGCTTCTCACAATGTGCATTATCCTGCCTCATTTCCTGCCTGTAGGACATGCAGCGTCATCTAGCTATTTCCTCCCCAGCTTGATTGTCTATGGCCCACCCCTTTCATTCATTGGATTTCATTTCAATCAATCATGGAGGATCATCATCACATGTGGGCGTTGCCTGGAGCAGGATGCACGCAAATACAACCTGCCTAGCAGTGGCGTCGCTAGGGGGTGGCTTTTGGGGCTATAGCCCCGAATCTCTGCAGGGGTCCCTGGGGACCCTGATGTAAGGGGGGGGGCTCTCTGGGGACCCTGATGTAAGGAGGGGGGGGGCTCTCTGGGGACCCTGATGTAAGTGGGGGGCTCTCTGGGGATATATACATACACACGTATATTACTGTATATACATGTGTATGCCCGCCCAAGCGTATGACTTTCTTTACTACGCTGCTATAGGTTCTAGCCCCAGATCTTTTGTAGGCCTAGCAACGCCCCTGCTGCCTAGGAACACCCACTTCTCCAGATTGACATCCACCCATCAAGGCATTTTGATATTTGCACATCTCTATCCAATAGCCAGCCCACTGCTTGCATTTGCATACCTCCCAACATTTTGAGATGGGAATGAGGGACACCTACTAGCAAATGTATGTTGGCATAGGACACGCCCCCCCTGCCACACCCCTTTAAGGAGAATTAACCAAGTAAAAAAAAGTTTAATCAAATCCACAAGGGTTTTTTTAACCACTACTATTTCTTTATATTGGCTTTTAAAATTTACAAATGCAGCTATTTAGAAATCTGATAAAAGGTTTAGCTCTGACAAACACTTTTTGAAAGATAAAACGTGCATTTTATATACAACTATATAGATCAGACCGAAATGAGGGACAAATGAGGGGGAATGAGGGACAGAGGGACACTGTTTAAAATCAGTGACAGTTCCTCGAAATTGGGGACAATTGGGAGTTATGCATTAGTACTGAGGGCTCTTGAAAGGAGTATTGAGTAGGGTGCTGGGATGTTTTTCAGAAAGCTATGAACATCCTGCCAGCCTCTCCCACCAGCCATGATCTGCCTGCCTACATGTTTCAGGCACCAGCACAGCACAGAACCGCCAACACCTACTGGCGAGATGAATGAAGCATTTACATTGCCTCTTACCACTTTGTGTAATCAAGGTGGCATGCATTCTAATTAAATGTCAAAGTCCAATTATAGTTAATGTTATACAACATATAATTAAATTGTGATTATACTCTGGCTTGCAGACAGATTCTAATTATCAAGCCGTTGATTTAATTACTATATTAAGCTTTGGCTTTGACTTGACAAGTTGATGGATGGCGGACAAATCATCATCTAGGCAATGTAGGCCAGCATCTTAAACTGGATTTTGCACGGGAAAAATGGAACATCCCTTCCCGTTTGGTCACATGTGTTGCAAAGATTATATCAGATTTTATATCAGATCTTAACCTGCTTCCGCCCTGCAGGTACCGAGGACCTAAATGGGAGGTTGTGCCTTTACTATTATCACATGATCTGGGCTGGCAGTTTCCGCACACTAAAGGGCTTTCATTGTCACCTTGGTTCATAGTAGAGGTAACTGAATTTAGAATTGAAGCGGCGCACTGTGATAACCAAAATCTAATACAAAAATCATTACAATCGCCCAAAATTCAAAGACAAATTGCGCTTCTCAAAATCAACTCTGTGCAAACATATTAAGTGCTATACTAGAAACTGAAGGAAACTCAAAGACATTAAAATAATAGAAAATAAAATTGGGTGACCACCAATTAAGTGCTGAGTAAAAATCCCACAAAATGTGCTAAATGCAGATCAAATAACAGTTCATAACTGGAAGGTCCTACGCGTTTCGTCAAACATCTGACGTCATCAGGGGTCCTGGATTTTTCATTTTTTATTCATATTTTTTATTCATAATTCATTTATTATTTTTTATGGAAATTTTTTCTTAGTATGAATTGTTATTTTATCTGCATTTAGCACATTTTGTGTGATTTTTACTCAGCACTTTATTAATTAGACACCCAATGTCCTATAATTTTATTGTCTTTAAATTTCTTTCATTTTCTAGTATAGCACTTTATATGTTTGCACAGAGTTGATTTTGATTTGCGGGATTGTTTCTTAAAATTTGGCGATTTTATCCAGCTTTGTTAGCTGTAAGACAGGCAGCTCTCCTTCACAATGTTTATCTAGTATTCATTCAGCCACTATTGTTTTTTTTTCTGCACATGTGCTTTCTTTCACTTATAAAATCATTACAATGATAGTTTACCAAGCTAATGCTTTTCTGGGGTTTTAGCTCCGCCCTCTTCATCGGTGCTTAAGTGTAGCTCCACTTCTGCCTTCAAATTTGTTGAAATTCCCAAATTGTGTTTGTTATGTGTTCCCATTCACACAACATACCTACAAATATATATATTTTTAAATTTCTACCTTTTCAAGAGGTTCCTTTGGAGTGAGCCTTTGGGCAGATTGCAAGTTAGACCGGCCATACATGGTGCAAAATTCTTTCCTGCAACCACGGGTTGCAGGAAAGAAATTTGCATGTTTCCCCAATCAACACAGACAGTGCTGACAGGGGAATCAGCAATTGTCTTCTCCTGGCAGGGGAAGCTATCCCACAGCAAGCGATAATAGCAAGAGAATCCAGCAGGCTGGTTGTACACAAATTGATCGATCGATCAACTTGGTACATTCATCCTATCTCGGCCGATTCCTGCTGATCTGGCCAAGATTCGAATCTTGTATGGCCGGATTTACTCTGAGAAAACATAGAACAAAATGAGGACATAATGTGTTTTATCTCATTAACAGGCAGAACCCAAGCCTTGAGACCTTTAACCACCCAGTAAAATGACGGTGGGCGGGATCCCCTCCCCCGTCTCACTGCTCTCTCGTGCCCACAAGGGCGTGCAGCGAGGCAATCCTGGGCGCACTGCGTCCCTGGGACACGGCGTGACCCAGTTCTCGGTAAAGAGCCGAGGAAGCAGCTCTTTACCGATGTGATCGGCTGTGTCCAATCACAGCTGATCACATGTACACACGGAAGTGCCGGTATTCAGCTCTCCGCGCCTCACACTGTCAGAGCATGAGGAGAGGAGAGCCAATCAGCGACATCTCCTCGCAGGGGAGACCTGTACAGTTAATCAGGACACTGATCATCAATGTCCTGATTATCAGTGCAGCCCCAACAGTGACCATCTGTGATGCCAATCTGTGCCCATCAGTGCCGCCTATCAGTGCAGCCTCATCAGTGCCGCCTATCAGTGCAGCCTCATCAGTGCCGCCTATCATTGCCTATAAGTGCTGCCTATCAGTGCCCATCAGTGCCACCTATCAGTGCCCATTAGTGCCGCCAAACAGTGGCCATCAGTGCCGCCTATCATTGCACCTAAGTGCCCTCTATCATTGCCCATAAGTGCCACCTATCATTGCCCATAAGTGCCGTCTATCAGTGCCCATCAGTACTGCCTATCCGTGCCGCCTATCATTGCCCATAAGTGCCGCATCATCAATGCCCATCAGTGCCACCTCATCAATGCCCATCAGTTCATCCTATCAGTGCCCATCAGTAAATGAGAAAAATTGCTTATTTACAAAATTTTCTGACAAAAACTTTTTTCCCCAAAAATTTTCAATCTTTGTACGTTCTTTTAGGAAAAACGAAAAAACCCAGCGGCGATTAAATATTATAAAAACAAGCTTTATTTGTGGGGGAAAAAAATGATAAAAATGTCATTTGAGTACAGTGCTGCATGACGGCGCAATAGTCATTCAAAGTGTGACAGCGCTGAAAGCTGAAAATTGGTCTGGGCAGGAAGGGGGTAAAAGTGCCCGGTATTGAAGTGGTTAAAGGTTATGTTCACCTTTTCAGGCACAATTTCAGGTTTTATAATAAACAGAAGCTTTTTCTAATGTCTTTCCTGCCCAGCTTTATCTGTCACTTACCTAGTCCATGGTAGCCTTCAATCATCACCTCTCTGTTCAAAATTTTAAAAAAATGCATTCTGAGCCCATCACTTCCTGTAGCATCGATCATGTGACAATCCAGGAAATGTCATATCCCGGGGCTCAGTGACAATGATTGCATGTAATTACAGAGGTGGGTGGGAGCAATCTCCTGGAGGGGGAGGGCAGGTGCAGGGTTGAGGTCAGCTGGTGAAGTACTTCCTTCTAATGGTTTTCATGGCCCAAATACCAGGACAAATACCAGTTAGTAATGAGGGAGTTTTCTATAGAAGGCAGTGGAGGCTGAGGTAAGGCCTACTCTAGAATATAGATAACGCTTTTTCTTTTCTGTAACAGAGATACAGTAATGGTATATTGGTACATAAGGAAGCTGGAATTTAGAAAAAAAAGGTGAATTTAGCCTTTAACCCTTTGTTGGGTTGGGCAGTGTTCGAATCTGCTTCACAACTGATAATGAGATCTGCCAGCACAGGACAGGCAGTTAAATATGGCACGTGTTAATGAGTCAGCCCCCTCCTTAACATTACATAGCAAGAGAAAACAGTTTGGGAGTTTTCAGTGAAGAGCAAATAAAGTATAAGCAGCGATTTTTACCTATTTTTGTAAAGTTATGCCAGGTCAACGGGGGACATAAAACAAATATAAAATAAGTGTTATCCTTGTTTGGCAGCTGTACAGGTTCCTCTCCTGTACTGAGATTGCTTACTCTAATTTCACTGCACACTGTGAGCTATTCACAGTGTGAATTAGAAGCTGAAGACAGTCAGATAGCGCTCGCCTCATTTCCTGGCTGGAGAACATCCAACATTATTTAGCCCTTTCCTCCCCAGCATGACAGTCCTAGGCCCTCCCCTTTCATTCATTGGTGTCAGTTCTTAGAATCACATGTGGGTGGTCTGTATGCAAATACAGCCTGCCTAGGAAAGCCCACTCCTCCAGACTGACACCCACCCATCAGGGCGTTTGGATATTTGCATAACTCCTCCCAAGAGCCGGCCCACTGCTTGCTTCAGGACTGAGGGCTCTTGAGAGGAGTACTGAGACAGGGTGCTGTGAAATTTTTAGGAAGCCATGTACAGCACCCTGTCGGCCCCTCCCACCAGCTATAATCTGCCTGCATTGCATAGAGAAGCACAGAGGCCCAGTGATGACATCACTGGGACTAATATAAAGGTATGTAATGAAAACAGGTAATATTTAAAAATGTAATTTGCATGTTGATGAGGGGGGAGGGAGACACCAGGGAAGACAAAATAAAAGGAGATTAAACGTCAGCTTTAACCCCTTGCTGACCTCCCTATAATATTATTATTTTATTATTATTATATAGGATTTATACAGCGCCGACAGTTTACGCAGAGCTTTACAACATTAGTTGTAATCGTATAATAATAATAGTTATAATAATAGTTATATATAACAGTTTTACTGCTACAAGGCGGCAGCTGTGCACCAGAACAAGTAGATATACAGGATCCCACATTTCCGCCTGCAGACAGCAGAAGTCGATCTGCGGGTGCCGGGCACTCGATGTCCACCGGCACCCGCCGATCGTCAGACAGAGACTCAGAATGGAGCTAAACAAGGCAGAATTCCGTTCTGACCGGGGAGAAGGGATGGATTCTGTATCCCTGTAAAACAGGGACCCAAATCCATCTCTTCCTCTAGTAAAAACAGTACACATAAACACTGGCTAGGGACACATTTAACCCTTTGATCACCCCCAGATGTTTAACCCCCTTTCCAGCCAGTGTCATTAGCACAGTGACAGTGCAAATTTTTAGCACTGATCACTGTATTGGTGTCACTGGTTCCCACAAAGTGTCAAAAGTGTCTGTTAGTGTCTGATTGCCCACCACAATATCGCAGTCCCGCTATAAGTCGCTGATTGCTGCCATTACTAGTAAAAGAATTAAAAATAAAAAATTCCAAAATATATCCCATAGTTTGTAGATGCTATACCGTTCGTATAAACCAATCAATACACGTTTATTGGGATTTTGTTTACCAAAAACATGTAGCAGAATACATAGGGGGTTATTTACTAAAGTAAAATCCACTTTGCACTGCAAGTGCACTTGGAAGTCAAGTTGCTGTAGATCCGAGGAAAATAAAAAAACAGCATTTTAGCTTGCACATGATTGGATGATAAAATCAGCAGAGCTTCCCCTCATTTCAGATCTTCCCCTTAGATTTAGAGCGACCACTTCCAAGTGCACTTTTAAGGCAAAGTGGATTTGCCTTTAGTAAATAACCCCCATAGTGACCTAAATTAATGAAGAAATTCGATTTTTTTCAAACTTTTTATTGGATCTGTTTTATAGCAGAAAGTAAAAAAAAATTGTTTTTTTTTTTTTTACAAAATTGTCGGTGTTTTTTCGGTTTTGTTTATAGAGCTAAAAATAAAAACTGCAGAGGTGATCAAATACCACTAAAAGAAAGTTCTATTTGTTTGAAAAAAATGCCATCAATTTTATTTGGGTACAGCGTTGCATGACTGTGGAATTGTCAGTTAAATTAACGCGGTGCCGTATCGCAAAAAGTGGCCTGGTCATGAAGGGGGGTTAAATCTTCCAGAGGTCAAATGGTTAAGAAAGGTGGGTGTGGTTTAGAATATAAACTAAACAGCAGAATGAGTTGGACCCTGCAGATGTGGAAGCACTGAAGAAATAAAATAGTAAGATTCGGCCCTCGTCTAAAAATGAAGTGCCCCTTTAAGCCGCGTCGGCGCAGGGCGAAGTGGAGCTTCCCTTTAATCTGCGGCCACATCTGACGGCGTTGGATAAAATTAGAAATTAGAATGGGAATCTCTGAACAGGCGGTGACAGGTTACCCTGCGAGGAGCGAGCAGAATTCTATTACCAATTATCGCTCTCCCCCGGCTGCCATTGTTTATTAGTTGATGTGCCGGGAGAGGGCTGCGCTTTCAAGTGGCGGCGAAGTGCAGCGTGATGTCCCCCCTGCCGGCAGATTACATTGTTTGGCTCTTTAATGTCTCTTCTCTTATGAATAACATTACTGAATGCTGAGACGGAAGGAGATAAAATTTCATCTTCATTCACCGGGAGGCCGGAGGTAAAAAAAAAAGACGAATGCCATCAGATGGAGTCGTGCGCAGCTTGATGGGCTGTCTGCGCCATTCTTACCTTCATCTCACCCAGCGTTATTATCTTTATCAAACTCTGCCGGGGCTGCGGACAATAAAGTTGCAATTTAAGGCTCCGACGGATGCGGCTCGCAGCAGGGGGTCCGGTGAGTCCCTGTTCTCCGTTTCAGGGACGAATCAGGGCCGAACTTTTTGCTGGAATTTGGCGCCAAAGATGCACGGCACTCCTGTGCAAGCCGCGCCGCAGCCACAACGGAGATATGTGAACCGGCTCCATAGAGCTGGTCACAATCTCCTGTCATGCGAACTGTATGTGGGGAAACCCGCGTCCAATCCGCATAGGTGTGAACCCAGCCTTAAGAAGACGCTTGTGTCGCACGGTCGTCCTGTAGAGTGATCGTAATATAAACATGTGACTTTGCCTAGGCTGATGTCTTCAGTCTGCTGCAAGCAGGAGGAATCATTTCCTTAGTCCCCCCCCTCCATTGACCAGACTGTAATTTGTCATGCTCGTTACAAGGTGAGGGGGGCATCAGACACCAGGATCAGTGCCAGGACAAGGTCATCCAGCGCCCAGGGCAAAGATACCAAACTGCCCCCCCCCCCTGCTCATGATGTGCAAGCTTAGAAGATCCTACACCCAGTAAAGCACTGCACCCCTCCCGCCCACCCCTTGTCCTGGCCCTGACTAGGATTTACATGATTGTGTCATCTCTGATTTGGCACCTCTGTCCAGGAAGTAGATGGTGACCCTGGATAATGCCCGAACAAAGATGGTGCTAACCTTTTGGAGATAAAGTCATTATCGGGGGGAGTACTGTGATCTCAGTGAGAGGTAATACTAGGGTTGCCACTTATTCTTCAAGCCAAACCCGAACACTTTAGCGGTGCACAGTAATTTTTTTTGTTTTAGTATACGCTATAGGATTGTAACAGACCTGGGACACCTTTGGGCATAACTCCCAACTGTCCCGGATTTCGAGGGACTGTCCCTGATTTGGAGCAATGTCCCTCTGTCCCTCATTGCTCCTCATTTGTCCCTCATTTTGGTCTGATCTATATGGATGTATATAAAATGCACTTTTTATCTATCAAAAAGTGTTTTCCAGCACTAAACCTTCCATCCTAATTCTAAATTGCTGCATTTGTAAATTCCAAAAGCCAATATAAAAGGAATAGTAATGGTAAAAAAAGCACTTGTGGGTTTAACCCATCTTGTTTTTTTGTACAATTCTCCTTTAAGGGGGCGTGGCAAGGGGTGTGTCCTATGCCTGCCTACTTTTGCTGATGGGTGTCCCTCATTCTCATCTCAAAAAGTTGGGAGGTATGCCTTTGGGCACTCCAAAGAGAATAGTAATGCGCCACACATAGTGCCCCCTAACAAGTCCTGTTCCAAGCCACATTCCTGTCTGAAAAATGTGTCCGGGTTTAAGGTGGACTGAAACCCGGACAGATGATTCAAAACCCGGACCGTGAGGAGGAATCCTGGACAGGTGGCAACCCTAGGTAATACATGCCTTGAAGTGTTGCACTTACACATTGCTGAGGATGCTGCGCTTATATCTGATGACAGGTCCCTTAGGATTACAGATTAGCTAGGAGGAGGACAGGCAGAGTTCTGGTAGGGATATGGGGTGAAGTCCGGGAGATAAAGAGGTAAAGACAGCTGGCTGATCCTCTCAGATCGGGTCATGGGGGGCCAATCGTATCAGAGCGTTTCCTGACCTGCTGGAGGTTTAAGAGATACAAACATTTAAAGGTCAATAAGACTGAGAGACATGCATGAGCTGCCTTTGCTGATCTCCATCTGAGAACGTTAAATGCCCGGCTGTCTCTACTAGAGAAGAGATGCTCAATAGGGTTCAGTTTGAGTGTTGTTCAACAAAACTTCAAGAAGTTCAGGAAATGAACGCAAACCCCCCATGAAATCACGTGTTCAAAAAAAAAAAAGTGTTTAAGATTGCCCGCAAATGACATTTCACTGACAGCTTCTTAAAAAAGAACAAAAAACAAAAAAACACAGGACACATCCAGAGGGATCCCAACGCAAAAAAAAAAAAAAAATATGAGGTCCACCTAAAACTCCATACCAGACCTTTACTCTGAGCATGCAGCCTGGCTGGCCAATAAAGGGGGGGCGCCACATGCCCTCAACATGGGAGGGATCCCCCTGGCAAAACACCCCATGTTGTTGGGTACAAGAGCCTCCTCCCCAAAACCCTGGCTGGTGGTTGTGGGGGTCTGCAAGCAGGGGTCTTAGGAATCTGAAAGCCTCCTTTTAATAATAAGCTGGTCCTTTAAACAGAAATGCCCCAAAATGTCACTCGTTGTAAATCCATTGTCGATCATGATGCCCGCTAAATTGCAGGAAAAAAAAAATTACCTGGGGCACTAAACCAATCTTGGTATCACTAGCTGAATGACAACTCCCCAAGCTGTCAACTGGTGTATAAGGGAAAGGACAGGGATATCATTTCCCAAATGTGGCCATTGGTCATATATAGGCAGTGATATCACTGCTATCAGCACCCCTTTGTTTACACGGGGATGGTCGACTCCCACTGAATACGGGACTGAATACGGGACTGAATACGGGACTGAACACACAAAAGATTCAGATTGGACCTTTAGCTCATCCTTGGTCTCTTCCTCTAATACTTGCTGAGTCGATGACCTGCAATTAGCATACAGAAAAGTGAGGGCAAGTAACCATCACTATGATTGTAACCTATGTATACTCTCAGCACAGGGTCCTCTAACAAAGCAGAGTATTTCAGGAGAGGAGAGTAAAAGAGAGGAGGGAGCAGAGTCCTCCGGCAGAGCAGAGTATTTCAGGAGAGGAGTGTTAGATAGAGAAAGGAGCAGAGTCCTCCGGCAGAGCAGAGTATTTCAGGAGAGGAGAGGAAGGAGCATAGTCCTCTGGCAGAGCAGAGTATTTCAGGAAAGGAGAGTAAAAGAGAGGAGGGAGCAGAGTCCTCCAGCAGTGCAGAGTATTTCAGGAGAGGAGAGTTAGATAGAGGAAGGAGCAGAGTTCTCCGGCAGTGCAGAGTATTTCAGGAGAGGAGAGTTAGATAGAGGAAGGAGCAGAGTTCTCCGGCAGTGCAGAGTATTTCAGGAGAGGAGAGTTAGATAGAGGAAGGAGCAGAGTTCTCCGGCAGTGCAGAGTATTTCAGGAGAGGAGCGTTAGAGGAAGGAGCAGAGTCCTCCAGCACTGCAGAGTATTTCAGAAGAGGAGAGTTAGAGGAAGGAGCAGAGTCCTCCAGAAGTGCAGAGTATTTCAGGAGAGGAGAGTCAGAGGAAGGAGCAGAGTCTTCCGGCAGAGCAGAGTATTTCAGGAGAGGAGAGTCAGAGGAAGGAGCAGAGTCCTCCAGAAGTGCAGAGTATTTCAGGAGAGGAGAGTAAGATAGAGGAAGGAGCAGAGTCCTCCAGCACTGCAGAGTATTTCAGGAGAGGAGAGTCAGAGGAAGGAGCAGAGTCTTCCGGCAGAGCAGAGTATTTTAGGAGAGGAGAGTAAGATAGAAGAAGGAGCAAAGTCCTCCAGAAGTGCAGAGTATTTCAGGAGAGAAGTGTTAGACAAAGGAGCAGAGTCCTCCGGCAGAGCAGAGTATTTCGGGAGAGGAGAGTCAGATATCGGGGGCCTCACCCCTTTATTTGATAGTGGTGTCAGTAGTATGTCACGCTCTTATTAATTTTCTTGTCCATTTCGCTGGGCTGTGATCTGATTCATGTGAAGAGAGTGATTTCCTCGCTCAGGATCTCTGTGTTCTATATGGAGCTCAGCATTAAGTAACATTGTTGCGACGTGTTTGATGTGAGTACCTTGTTGGTTCTCTCCTCTATTTTTCACAAGGAGTGAAGTTTTAGCGCTCTCCATGCAGCGAGACGCTGGGAGAGAACACAGGGACTCCGCTGAGCTCCATCCAACTTGGAGTAGCAGATAAAAGCCAGCCAGGCGGTGAATTCCGCGCACAAAACATCAAAGAGCAGAAATTGCTGTGAGATGAGGGAAGCCGGCGATCGGAGATACAACATATCGATTCTCCACTCTCTAATTACCGGGGAGAAGTCCTTTCCGGACACACAGAGACACGCGGCTCGGTGGTAATAAGCCCGCTGACGCTCCGTGCTTGCAAAACCGCGGGATCATGGGAAAAAAATAATGCAGCCGCGATGGAGCGGCGCCTTTTTCCTCCTGCAGAACAGTCATGGTGGTGAATTTCTATTTCAGTATTTTTTTTTAGAATAAAAAGATCTTCCCTTCAGTCTTGCACAGTTGTACAGATTCCTCTCCTGTACTGAGATGACATACTCACACTGAGGCTGGGATGTTTTCAGGAAGCTATTTACAGCAGTCTGCTGGTCCCTCCCACCAGCCATGATCTGCCTGCATTAAATAGAGAATCACAGAGATCCAGTGATGACATCAGAAAATTAGGGATGTTATAAAAAAAAAAAAAAAAAAAAAAAAGGAAAGGTTTTTTAATCTATTCTCTGCTAAGGTAACCCCCCCTCCTATACTTACTGGAGCCCGATCTTGATCCAGCGATGTGCATGAGAGCTCTCTGCCTCCTCATTGGCTGAAACACAGCCGTGTGAGCCATTGGCTCCTGCTGCTGTCAATCACAGCCACTGAAGAGAGAGCGGGGGCGGGGCTGAGCTCGGCTTTCTGTGTCTTATGGGCATTCAGAACAGGGCTTGGGAGTAAGCAAGCAGCTTGGTATGGTGGGCACTCAGCGGGGGAAGGAGCCAGGAGCGCCAGCAGGGGACCTGAGAAGAGGAGGATCAGGGCTGCTCTGTGCAAAACCATTACACAGAGCAGGTAAGTATAACATTATTATTATTATTACACAGGATTTACTGTATATAGCACCAACAGTTTGCGCAGCCTTTTACAAGGTAGAGGGGGGACAGTACAATTACAGTACAGTTCAATACAGAAGGGATGGGAGGGGCCTGCTCGTGGAGCTTACATTCTAAAGGGAGGGGGAGGTGGTACAAAAGGTAATAGCTGCAGGGGGTGATCTGATGCAGGCGACTCATGTACAGTTCTTAGGTGGAGGTGGGATAGGCTTCCCTGAATAAGTGAGTTTTCACAGATTGCAGGATTTCAGGGTAGAGGCTGATCGGACATACTGGGGCAGGGAGTTCCAGAGGACGGGAGAGGCTCTGGAGAAGTCCTGGAGGTGAGCATGGGAGGAGGCAACAAGGGAGCTAGAGAGCAGGAGGTCTTGGGAAATGTTTGTTATATAAAAGTTGAACCTTTACAATTATTTAAAGCGGAGTTCCGGCGTAATTTTTTTTTTTTTTTTGTGGATCCTAGTATTAATGCTACTGTAATTAAAATAATAATATATAACGATCTAGATATATATTTCAAATATATTAATTCCTTACTGTAATGTAGCATTCTTTAGTTTGTGGCCGTTTGAAAAGTATTTTTCTCCTCCTTCTCACATCACTGCGTGAAGTGGGTGGGCTAACGTCATGCAGGAACATTGCTACAGCCTCATTGGCTGGAATTTCAGAAACCGGCATTGCTGCACAGCCATTGGCGGTGCTGAGGCTGAGTCAGGTTGTGCACTTTGAAGTGAGGTGATGGGCAGTGCGGATGACAGGTCTCTCCCATACCAGCCGGCTGGACAAAACCCCCCCCCCCCGATGGCCACCCAAGCCCCCCCCCTCCTTCACTGGCCATTAGCCGTTCTACTTAATTTCTACTTTATTTCTCTTATAGGCAGTACAGTAGTGCTCCAACTTAGGCTGCGCGAGCCGTGCAGCCATTACTTTTACAGGCTGTCATTGAAACTGGCCCACTGAGCCATCGGCCCACCGGGAAACTCCCGGTAGTCCCGATGGCCAGTACATGCCTGTCTATAGCTTTTTATTATCTCTCTCCAAAGCACTGAGTCCCGTGGCTTTCTCCTGCTCTGTAGCTCTGTTATCAGCCGGCTAACTTCTGACAAGATCTCGGACACAGGAGATAAAACAGCCTGAAATTTGTGTTGTGGGAGGGTTGCTATAAATAGATTAGCACAGAGCTGCCCGATTCACAGAACAGCTCTGAGAGTCTTTGCCAATGTGGAGTGGGGGTGTGTGCCTTTCCTCCAATCAGCTGCCTTGGCTGTATGCCAAGATTCCACTCCCAGTCCTGAACAGGAAGAGAAAATTTCTAACAGGAGGTAAGAATTCTAAAGAATATAGAAAGGGAAAAACAGCAGATATCCTTGTAAAACTTAAGTAAGGAGATTTGTTTCATCCCTGTGTATCATCTGAAATATTTATCATCTGCCTACTGCCAGATGATCAATATTGAATGTGTGTGTGTTATTTAGTGAATTGACTTTAATGATTTATCTCTTTTTTTTTGTGGTATTTACCTCATATTTGATATTTTGCTTTGATGAATTAACTTTTTTATTATCCTATGCAATATTTCTGAAAAATTAGTCACATGACCTTCATATCGCATGCAGAATTCTTTAGTGAATTGGCCCATTTGTATATTTCTTCTCTAAAAACTTGTCCCTTCATCCCATTAAAATAGTTTGACCGATATAAATGTCTATAAATACGGAGTAATCTAAAGCATTGTTGATGGGGAAGAGATGATGGCTTGATAGATATTAGGCTTAGGCCTAAATTGGTCTAGAAATGTAGTTTTTGTTTTGGCGCTGGTTCTTGATAAAGAGTGTATAGCATTTCCATCATCAGTCATGCCAAAAATAACTCCGTAAAACTTAAGTAAGGAGATTTGTTTCATCCCTGTGTATCATCTGCGGCTGTTCACTTCATTGGGTATACAGTGCTTTCAAAAACTATTCATACCCCTTGAAATTTTCCACATTTTGTCATGTTACAACCAAAAACATAAATGGATTTTATGTGATAGACCAACACAAAGTGGCACATAATTGTGAAGTGGAAGGAAAATGATAAATGGTTTTCAAAGTCTTTTACAAATAAATATCTGAAAAGTGTGGCGTGCATTTGTATTCAGCCCCCTTTACTCTGATACCCCTAACTGAAATCTAGTGGAACCAATTGCCTTCACAAGTCACCTAATTAGTAAATAGAGTCCACCTGTATCTAATTTAATCTCAGTATAAATGCAGCTGTTCTGTGAAGCCCTCAGAGGTTGTTAGAGAACCTTAGTGAACAAACAGCATCATGAAGGCCAAGGAACACACCAGACAAGTCAGAGTTAAAGTTGTGGAGAAGTTTAAAGCAAGGTTATTTTATAAAAAAATATCCCAAGCTTTGTAAATCTCATGGAGCTCTGTTCAATCCATCATCCGAAAATGGAAAGAGTATGGCACAACTGCAAACCTACCAAGACATGTCCGTCCACCTAAACTGACAGGCCGGGCAAGGAGAGCATTCATCAGAGAAGCCGCCAAGAGGCCCATGGTAACTCTGGAGGAGCTGCAGAGATCCACAGCTCAGGTGGGAGAATCTCTCCACAGGACAACTATTAGTCGTGCTCTCCACAAATCTGACCTCTATGGAAGAGTGGCAAGAAGAAAGCCATAAGACGTTCTGTTTGCAGTTTGCCAGAAGCCATGTGGGGGACACAGCAAACATGTGGAAGAAGATGCTCTGGTCAGATGAGACCAAAATTGAACTTTTTGGCCTAAAAGCAAAACGCTATTTGTGGTGGAAAACTTACACCATCCCCACCGTGAAACATGGTGGTGGCAGCATCATGTTGTGGGGATACTTTTCTTCAGCAGGAACAGGGAAGCTGGTCAGAGTTGATGGGAAGATGGATGGAGCCAAATATCTTAGAAGAAAACCTGTTAGAGTCTGCAAAAGACTTGAGACTAGGGCGGAGGTTCACCTTACAGCAGGACAACGATCCTAAACATACAGCCAGAGCTACAATGGAATGGTTTAGATCAAAGCATATTCATGTGTTAGAATGGCCCAGTCAAAGTCCAGACCTAAATCCAATTGAGAATCTGTGGCAAGACTTGAAAATTGCTGTTCACAGATGCTCTCCATCCAATCTGACAGAGCTTGAGCTATTTTGCAAAGAAGAATGCTCAAAAATGTCACTCTCTAGATGTGCAAAGCTGGATGAGACGTACCCTAAGAGCCTTGAAGCTGTAATTGCAGTGAAAGGTGGTTCTACAAAGTATTGACTCAGGGGGGCTGAATACAAATGTACCCCACACTTTTCACATATTTATGGGTAAAAAATTTTGAAAACCATTTATCATTTTCCTTCCACTTCACAATTATGTGTGTACTGTATGTGAGGGTTTACATCCACTTCAATGGCCAGTACACAGTTCCCCTCATTGTTATTTTGTACATTGCGAAAACACTGACTGCCTACTGCCAGATGATATATATTGAATGTGTGTGTGTTATTTAGTGAATTGACTTTAATGATTTATCTCTTTTTTTTTTTTTATATTTTGCTTTGATGAATTAACTTTTTTATTATCCTATGGAATATTTCTGAAAAATTAGTCACATGACCTTCATATCGCATGCGGAATCCTTTAGTGAATTGGCCCATTTGTATATTTCTTCTCTAAAAACTTGTCCCTTCATCCCATTAAAATAGTTTGACTGATATAAATGTCTATAAATACGGAGTAATCTAAAGCATTGTTGATGGGGAAGAGATGATGGCTTGATAGATATTAGGCTTAGGCCTAAATTGGTCTAGAAATGTAGTTTTTGTTTTTGCGCTGGTTCTTGATAAAGAGTGTATAGCATTTCCATCATCAGTCATGCCAAAAATAACTCCGCTTTTCTCTTGCATCTGATTGATTCCTCTTGCTTCCATTTTACAGGTCACCAAGATGTTGGCGGTGGTAGTTGTCCTCTTCGCCCTTCTCTGGATGCCCTATCGAACTCTGGTTCTAGTCAACTCATTCATGGAAAACCCTTACCTTGACCCTTGGTTCCTCCTGTTTTGCCGAATATGTGTCTACGCAAACAGTGCAATCAACCCCGTCATCTACAACCTCATGTCGCAGAAATTTCGTACAGCCTTCAAAAGATTGTGCAAATGTGGCCAGGTGGACACCCAGAGGAGGAGCATATACCTTACCACCACAAGTTACAGCATGGTGAGGGACAATGCTAACACCCGGGTAGAGAAAAAGGAGAAACCTCCACCAGACAACCCAACAGTGGTGCCAAAACAAGCTGAAAAACCTCGGGTGGAAGGAGAACTTTACTACAGTGTGGTTTAGGTCAGTACCCTAGATATGGGTGTAGTTATCTAAGAAAGGTGCTGACATTAGTTGAGTCTGTCAAAGATCTCACTACTGAAAATAAAACAACGTATGTCAAGGACCAGGCCTGGATCGCACATCCAAGATACATACACCCCAGGGAATCTTGGCAACATTTCCAGTCCTGCTACAGATTATGGACCTTCTAGTTGGCTGCTGACCTTCAGAAAAACAAGTTCTAACCCAGGGTAACATGAACAAAGATGTAATCTACATAAATAAAGATATATTCTTGTTGGCTATTCATTTTTGGTTTTCCAGTCAACAAAATTATTTAAATCTTCTTTTTCTGAAGGCTTCAGAACCTCAGTTGGTCTTAAGTTCTTAAAGGTATCACATGTCCTATGCCAGGCCTAGCCCAACCCTACTGAAACAAGAGAGCTAAAAATAAGAGGTGGCAGCATATTTGAGTAATTTCAGTTCATGTCAGTCAAAGGCCATTTCCCTAGATGGACCTTCCTAAAGTATATTGTGAGGCTCCAGGAAGTAAGATTTGTTTGTTCATCACTCTTTAACATAATGTTTGAAAGCAGCACAAAGAACGTGAATTGAATGAAGTGCAAGATGATGGAGATTGGCTTATGATTAGTGAACTGCTCTGCATAAGATCTTTTGACCCTACGATACATCAACCTCTACGTTGCACCATGAGTGATCATAGCTTTTTAAGTGTGGTATGAAAGCACAATTCCACCATTTCTTATTGACAGTATGACTTCATATGATTTTTCAGTATACCTCTGCATTGCTAAAACTGCCAAACGTTTCTATGTATGTTTCCATGGAAGTATTTAAAAAACAATCAATGTTGTGTATAAGGAATCTAAGATTGACCATCTGACTACCAAAGTCTTGTATTTTGTATCCATGATGTGAAGTGACCATGAACTTCTCTAGCAATGTGAAATATTGACTTTGTTTTTTTTTTTACAAAACTCTGCAAAGATAAAAAAGTAAAGATAACATTAATTTACGGCTACACTGGGCACAGCCCCAATCCCATTTCTGAAAAACACCAAAACAACACTATTATTAGGGTCCTTGTGACTTAACATTCAGGTACATGTTGGAGAATTAGAATAAAATAGGACCTGTGTGTGGCCACGCCTCCTACTGCACATGTCATATTGGAGTAAACATGAATCCTGCCAGCTCATTGGCTGACCAAGCACACTTATGTGACAGTGATTCATTGGTGGCGTGTGCACTGAATCAGTACACCAATTATAATGATTGATTGGTGGGGGTAGGCACTGACCTAGAACACCTATGTCATATTGATTCATTGGTGGGGGGCTGACTCCCAATGATGCTAAACAAGGTGAGCACAGTCAAATAACTCTTCTGGGTGTGGCTTATGAGATCAGCTAATTTGCATATTGGCAACTTTCTTGACTTAGAAGCTTATCTTTAAAGTGGTTGTAAACCTCAGACATGACATATGAACAAAGCATATCCCTCTATAGCAGGGGTAGTGAATTCAAATTCAAGGAGGTCCGGTCACTAAAAAATGTTCCCCGGCCGAGGTCTAAATCACAAGTCTGTGCCATGATAGATTGTTGCGTCTTCTTTACTTTTTTGGCGCAAGCCGCGCTCTCTGTTGCTTTTCTTACTGTTTCCTGCACACACTCTGGTAATACTTTGTAAATGTAAATGTCCCCGATAGTGTTCCCCTTTACATCGGGTGCCCCTACCAGAGTACATTGGATGTCCCCATCAGACTACCCCTATAAATCAGTTGCCATCCTCTTATATCAGGTGTCCCCATTAGAGTGCCCCCTTACATCAGGTATTGCCATCAAAGTGCCCACTTACATCAGGTTTCTTCATCAGAAGACCCCCTTACATATGCTGTCTCCCATCAGTGTGCCCCTTTACATCATTTGTCCCCATCAGGGTGTCCCGTTACATTAAGTGCCCCCCCTAGCATAATATGTGCCCATCAGAGTGCCCTCTTAACATAAAATGTGCCCATCAGCATCCCCCTTATTTTTTGTTACGGTTCACTCTGATGGGCACATTTAATGTTAAGGGGCGCTCTGATGGGCACAACAAAATGTGCCCATCAGTGGGAACCTTAACATAAAATATGCCCATCAGAATGCCCCTTATTTTACACTGATGGGCATATTTTATGAAAAGGGGCACTCTGATGGGCACATTTCGATGTGCCCATCAGAGTGAACCTTAATATACAATGTGCCCATCAGCGTGACTCTTAAGAGAAAATGTGCCCATCCGTGTGCCTCTGTAAATATTACATCCCCCATACCTTGATGGCAGGCAGGGAGCGGAAGCCAGCATAGGTAGCAAGTTGCAGGGGCGAGAGCTGAGCTGGAGGTCTTGCTCAAGGGGGCGGTGCGCGGCCAGCAAGGAGTGAGCCAGGAGCCATGATAGCGAGCAGCAGGTTGGCGGGCGTGCACGTGACGCCACGCCTTACCTCGCGGCCCGAGATAGGCAGCAGCAGGGGGTGGGGCGCACATGCAATGTCATTGGCTGCAGGGACGCCCGCAGTCCCTGCAGCTAATGGCGGCGGAGCAAAGGCACTTTACACTATTGCTATTAGAATGAATCACTTAAGACAAGTTTAACTGACACCAAGAGAAAAATGGTGACAGGGGAATGAACTCAAGCTGAGACAGTCTCAGCTCTGTTCCTGTATGCTGTGTAGAGGGGGTGTGTCCTTTCCCTCCAATCAGCTCTCAGAGCTCTCCTTACTGAGCTCTGCAGAGTGTAACTTAAGCTCCCTGCCCCCTTTTTTCTGAACTCCTAAATTTTAAAATTTAGCACTTTGAACAGAAGGGCCCACAGATAGAAAGGTACAACTCATGTAGGAGGATTTGTTTAATCTATGTGTATCACCTGAGGATAATCCCTTCACTGGGTATATGTAAAGGTTTACAACCACTTTAACAATGGAAATACTTTATTAACAGATGGAGTTTTTACGACAAACCAATGGGTAGATGTTGAAAAGTATACAAGCAAAAAAACTTCTTGTCCCTTTCAATAGCTGATTGTTTGCTATTGGCAGCAAGGATAATATAACCCCAATTTCAAAAAAGTTGGGACGCTGTGTAAAATCTACATGAAAAAAGAGTGCAATGATCTGCAAATCTCATAAATCCATATTTTATTCACAATAGAAAATAGAAAACATTTCACATGTTTAAACTGAGAAAATTTACCTTTTTAGGAAAAAACAATAAGGCAATAATCTGGACACTGTGATCACAGAGCGGGCCGCCTGCGCCCCGCAGCGGGTGCGCAGTGGGCGCAATCACGGGAGGGCCTCATATGATGGCCTACCAGAACTAGCCGTCTGCCCTGTAGCCGTCATTCGGCTATAGCCCGGTCAGCAAGTGGTTAAAGTCTTTGCAATTTTTCATTAAGGAACATTATTCTGAAATTGTTCGACAATTTTTAGATGCAGCTTTCCACAGATTTTTGTTACTTCTGAGACACTCTGACTCTCTAAGATGCTCTTTTTATACCCAATCATATTACTGACCTGTTGCCAATTAACCTAATTAGTTGCAAATTGTTCTTCCAGCTCTTGCTTGTTTGTGCCACTCACTTTGCCAGCTGTTTGTTGCCCTGTCCCAACTTTTTGGAGACATGTTGCTGCCATTAATTTCAAAATTACCTTTTTTTAAAAAATGAAAATGGTCCATTTTCTTAGTTTAACCACTTGCCGACCAGCTCGCGTCGATATACGTCGGCAAAGTGGCACAGGTGCGCAAAACGACATACCCGTACGTCGCTGCGTCGTCCGAGGCTAGCGGGCACTCGCGCCGCAGGAGCATGTCCTGTGGACTCGACACCTGCTGGTGCCCCCGCGATCGTGGCACAGAGAGGCAGAATGGGGAGATGCCTATGTAAACAAGGCAGTTCCCTGTTCTGCCTAGCAACATGACAGGGATCTACTGCTCCCAGTGATCGGGAGCAGTGATCTCTGTCATGTTCTAGTGAGCCCATCCCCCCTACAGTTACAACATGCTGAGGGAACACAGTTAACCCCTTGATCGCCCCCTAGTGTTTAACCCCTTCAGTGCATTTTTATAGCACTGATCGCTGTATGAATGACAATGGTCCCAAAATAGTGTCAAACGTCCGATCTGTCCGCCGCAATGTCGCAGTGATGATAAAATGAATAATAAAAATGCCATAAATCTATCCCCTATTTTGTAGACGTGATAACTTTTGTGCAAACCAATCAATATACACTTATTGCGACCAAAAATATGTAGAAGAATACATATTGACCTAAACTGAGGAAGAAATTTGCTTTTTTATATATTTTTTGGGGATTTTTATTATAGCAAAAAGTAAAAAATATTGCTTTTTTTTTTTCAAAATTGACGCTCTTTTTTTGTTTATAGTGCAAAAAATAAAAAAACGCAGAGGTGATCAAATACCACCAAAAGAAAGCTCTATTTGTGGAGAAAAAAAGGACGTCATTTTTGTTTGGGTGCAACGTCACACGACCGTGCAATTGTCAGTTAAAGCGACGCAGTGCCGTATCGCAAAAAAGGGCCTGGTCAGGGTGGGGGTAAATCCTTCCGGGGCTGAAGTGGTTAAACATTTGATATATTTTCTGTTTTCCATTGTGAATAAAATATTGGTTTATGAGATTTGCAGATCATTACATTCTGGTGTTATGTAGATTTTACAACTTTTTTGGAATTGGGATTGTAATATAATATAATACATTTTTGTATTTGGGTTTAAAGAGGAAGCAAACCCTCTGAAAAAAGAAAAAAAAAAAATACACCCTGCAAGACAAAGGCATAATGAGCTAGTATGCATAGCATACTACTCATTATGAATTACTTACCTGAGATCGAAGCCCCCGCAACGGTCCTCGTTCCCCTCCTCCGTCGCCGCCATGTCTCCTGGAGCGACTTCCGTGTTCACGGACTTCGGCTGTGTGACTGGCCGGAGCCGCGATGACGTCACTCCCGCGCATGCACGCGGGAGCCGCCAGCGACGGCATGATCGCCCTCGGAAGCGGCACGCTCAGTGCGCCTGTGCCGCTGACTACGGCACACATGCGCTGTAGACATCGGTACAGTCTTTTTTGCATAGATCTGCTAAACCGTGTAGGTTAAGGAGATATTGCAAGCACCTACAGGTAAGCCTTAATCTAGGCTTTCCTGTAGGTGAAAGTTGTCCCTGAGGGTTTACAACCACTTTAATATCACTTTAAAGTCTTCAGATTTCACTTAAACCTTTCAATAGCAGTCTATGGGGATCTGGGCATCACCTCTCATGAAAATTTAGAAGAGGTGCTCATCCTTCAGCAATGTCCCTCCTCCAGATGTTACGTGATCTTTTCAATGGTGCCCTCTTATTTTTTCACCCCATAGCCGGAATAGACGGGCGATTGTTACTTTATTCATTTATTCTTGTGATACAATGTTGCAGCTCTCTGCAAAACCCATAGCCCTAAGTGCTGCAGCTATCCTGATGTAGTTAGATGTCATTTCCTGACCATGAGATGGTAGTGAGATGAATATCAACCTGAAGCACCTTATCCTGAGCCCGCTGTAAGGAATATCCCGAGTTCATAGAGATTCATAGGATGAAGATTTAGCCTCGGTTCACACAGGGGCGGCACGACTTGCAGGTCGCCTCACCAAGGCGACCTGCACACGACTGCCACGGCGACTTGCAAAACGACTTTTGTATAGAAGTCTATGCAAGTCGCCCCCAATGTAGTACAGGAACCTTTTTCTAAGTCGGAGCGACTTGCATCACTCCTATTAGAACGGTTCCATTGTACAGAACGGGAGGCGACTTGTCAGGCGGCTAGGTCACCTGACAAGTCGCCCCTGTGTGAACCGGCACTTAGAAATAGACCTGGCAGAAGAAATGCCGCCACCCTTAGCGCTCACACGGCTGATATGTACAGAATCGTTACCTGGGTTAGGTTCTGGTGTAAAGGATCTGCCAGTTCCACTCTGTACAAATCGGCACTGAGAGAATGCCGAACCGATAATACGGCCCGTAGATTGCTGACTTCCTGTCCTGCTGTTCCTGGCCTGAGAAAGAGGGCGGCGGGGTGAGGTGTCCCACGACTTTAGCAGGCAATGGGAACTAAGGAAAGCATTTCTCTGTGCATTCATCATTAAAGCGGAGTTCCACCCTGAAATTTTTTTTTTCAGAATTGGACTCCTCTAAACCTTTAAAAAAACATTTGGAAGATTTATATATATATATATATATATATATATATATATATATATATATATATATATATATATATATATATATATATATATATATATATATATATATATATATATATATATATATATATATATATACATATATACACATATACACATATACACACACATATATATATATATATATATATATATATATATATATATATATATATATATATTTATATTTACCAGAATCGCTCTGTTGCTATGTTGTCCTCCTAATCTGCCACTTCCTGGTCCGTGGGGCTCCTCGTCACTTCCTCCCTCGCCTGTATCTCCGAGTCTGTGGGCAGTACTGTGATGTTGCCATAACAACGGGGCAGGACCTTCCTCCGTCGCCGCCCGTTGTTATGGCAACTTTAGAAACAATCGGCGCTGCGGCCGGTGAATCGCGCATGCGCGAGATCTAGAGACGCATGCTGCTTACCCAGCATGCACCTCTCCAAAGCTAATACAGGAAGAGATATCGATTGGGCTTCACATGCCCACAAACATGATGGCAACGGCCACAACAGGAGGCAGAAAAAATTCTGTAAGATATTTATATTTTTGCTAAATACATAACAAGCATTGTATAATGTTTTTGTATTGAATTAGTAATAATGATAGGATAAATTTTTTAAAAAAAATGTTTTTTTCGCTGGAACTCCGCTTTGAATATGGCGGCTCCAGAATGTAGATTGCACAGAGAATGCAAACCACGTATGGACCAGATCGTGACACCTACCACTCTGGAATTTAGTCATATAAAGTAAGACTAAAGCTGGCCATACACTATACAATTTTCTTGTTCAATTTCCTTCAACTATGTAGTGCAAGGGCGTGCTTGATTGCACACAAATTGAAAGTGTTCAGGTTTGACCTCCTATTATATGGTTTTGGTAAATCTAAAGGAAAGTTGTACAAGAAAATTGTATAGTGTATGACCAGCCTTAGAGATGATTTACAGATGTTTCTAACGCCCTGATAATGCAAGGTCCTCTTTACAGGTAAAATATACACTGACCTTTCCGATAGGAGAAAAGTAATAGTAAGAGTGGTGATTGTACGGTGCTATGGGTGCTCAACCTGTGACCATCCAGCTGTTGCGGAAGAACATGTCCCATCATGCCTTAGCCTTTGGGATGCAAGCTGTCAGCCTTGCACAGCCTCATGGGACTTGTAGTTCCGCAACAGCTGGAGGGCCACAGGTTGAGCACCCATTGTGTAGGCCTTGGCTCTCTGAGAGATTGTGATGCTGATTCAATGATACACATAGGAGTCTATCTAAAAAAATATTCCCTGTGCGAATGCCTTAGCATTCACACAGGCGTTATGTATAATCCATGTTATATGTCTAATATTTTTATATCCTATGACTGTCAGCTCCATCTAGTGGCCATAATGCGGTATTCCAATACTTAAATCAGGAAAATACATTATGGCCACTAGATGGAGCGGATGATCATAGGATATGAAAACATTTAAAATAATTACCAGCTCCTGAAATACCTCAATCAGAAAATTACTGCATTATGGCCACTAGATGGAGCTGATCATCATAGGCCAGTGATGGCGGACCTTGGCACCCCAGATGTTTTGGAACTACATTTCCCATAATGCCCATGCACTCTGCAGTGTGGTTGAGCATCATGGGAAATGTAGTTCCAAAACATCTGGGGTGCCAAGGTTCACCATCACTGTCATAGGCTATGAATACTTATTTACTATAATTAACAGCTCCATCTAGTGGTCATAATATGAAAAAATTTAAAATAATTACCAGCTCCTGAAATACCTCAATAAGGAAAATACTGCATTATGGCCACTAGATGAAGCTGATGATTATGGGAAATAAACCTATAGGTATTATTTGTGACTGATTTAGACTTGTGCTGGGAACTTAAAGTACTTGTTTTTGACTTGATAGGGGAACAGTAAAGTACAGTCACAGCACAGCATTAAATAGCAGGAATCAGTACCTGCCTAAATCATAGACAAATACGGCTGATCACCGCCATCCCTTCCCCTCCCCCTCACACACACACACACAACTACATTGTCAGCTTTATCTATTGCTTATAACATAGTGTTTCCTTAAAATACCTTAACAACACATTATTGCTACTAGATGGAGCTGAAGATTGTAGGAAACAAATATATTAGACATGATGTTACAGTAAAGTAGCTAGCACTAAGTACTTGACAGATATGCCCTCCCCAGTACATGTGTACACATAATATAACTACATTGTCAACTCCATCTAGTGGCCACATCTTGGTATTTCCCTGAAATACCCCAGTCAGAAAAATACTGCACTATGGCCACTAGATGGAGCTGAAGTTTATAGGAAATAAACATATTAGACACGTTACAGTAAAGTACAGTCACTGCACAGCACTAAGTAGCAGGAAGCAGTGCCTGCCTAAGTAATGGGTGAAGTGAATATGGCTGCATCCCCCCCCCCCAGACACACACACACGTAGACATATAACAACAAACTATAACCAGAGCTGTAGTGTATAAAAATGAAAACAAATTGATTGGATAATTTTTCAATAACATGTATATACTGAAGATAAAAGAATCAATTAATCAGAAAGATGAGACAGGTGACCCCTATGCAGCCTTGGGGTGGATTCCCCCTTTAAATGCCCACCGTGATGTACACAATTATTTTCCCGAGACCTATGTACTGTATATAAGGAAACATTACCGTACAACTTTTCTAAATTAAAAATTTACATTGTACATAAGTGATAATATTCGTCAGCAAAACATTAACGACAAACCGCCGCCGTGCGTATTTCCAGGTCAGAGGGCGAGGACCTGATCGAATCATGGCTTGTATATATGCAGATTATAGATGTGCCTGCTCTATTTTTATGTCATTCAATGATGTCATGTGCGTACAGAAATCTCATGAAAATAATGTAAAGTCAGAATATATATGATACAAAGTTACAGATTTATATAAAGGTGAAATAATAAAATCGACTTCAAGGAAACGTCTCCTCTGTTATCTGAAGAAATAAACGGTGTGACTGAGGATTGTGCGTTGTACATGGGGGATGAACAGGGCTGGGTACAGACAGAAGACACCCACATGTGGAGTAATGGGATCTGTAGTCCTCCAGACACAGGATAGTGTGTTCCATCGATTGGTGTATTGTGACAGTACAATATATATATACAATGAGTGTTCTTATATCCACAGTCTGTAATTCTGACTTCCCCAACAAACGATTCTGCTTCACTTGGGGCACGCTGATTGGATGGTGAGCCAGCAGAGGGCGGGTCATAACTTCATCCCATGTATGAAGTCAGAAAAAGTCACAGAAACCCTATATACTGTAAATGTATAATACTAGTGTGTGACTGTGGGGGGACATTAGAGTGCAAGCTCCTCTGGTGCCAAGACTGATGTAACTGGTTTAGTGCTTTCTGTACAGTGCTGTTGTATATGTCAGAGCTATATACGTAATAATAATGGTGTATGACTGGGGAAGGGACATTAAAGTGTAAGCTTCTCTGGTACAGAGACTGATGCGACTGGTTCAGTGTTTTCTGTACAGTACTGTAGTATATGTCAGAGCTATATATATATATATATATAATAATGGTGTGTGACTGTGGGGGGGGGGGGGGGAGACATTAGAGTGTACATCTTTGTTTATTAAAAATCTTACAAACATAATAAAAACATTTTTACATGTATACAAAATAAATAAAAATATATAAACAAAAATAGCTTACATCAGCATAGCAAAAACATAGAAAAAAACTAAATATACTAACCTAAACACAAAGCCATAACCTCTACCTAAGACCACTTTCACACTGAGCCACCCCGGGCATCAGCGGTAAAGCAGCGTTATTTTTAGCGCAAAACTACTGGCGATATTCGGCCGCTAGCGGAGCGAAAAGGGGTTAAATCCACCCGCAAAACGCTGCTGCAGCAGTGCTTTGCCGGCGGTATAGCAGCGCTGCCCCATTGTTTTCAATAGGGAGAAGTGGTGGAGGAGCGGGGTGTATTCACTCGTGCTTTCACACTGGGTTTGCAGCTGAGGCTTTTTTCAGGCGCTTTACAAGCGCTATTTTTAGCACTGTAGCGCCTGAAAAACACCTCAGTGTGAAAGGGGTCTAAACACCCTTTTTTCCAAATAGAAACCTGACACTGTGCATTCCTTGTGAAGAAACGGACTACTAACTAGAAAAAGTGTCCCAAAACCAAAATCCCATGTGTCTCAATGGCCCCATATGACCACTCTGCATAATTCAAGCGGGAAAGGAAAGGGATACCCAGAGCCCCACCCACCCGCTTGTAGACTTCTATATTGAAGGGGCACTGAAGCAAGAAGTTGTCCTATTGTCTCCTCCACCCCACCACATTCTACTCTTGGACAACCAAGGTTCTCTCCAGAGTGATGCTTTAGGTTGCCCTTTACATAGAGTCTGCCATGGAACAAGCGCCAGGCCAAATCCCGAACCTTAAATGGATTCTCGCTAGATTGAGCAAACGCAGACCCTCCCTCATAACAGGGCCTGGGCAATCCCTCAAGGCAGATTCAAAACCTTCCTCTCCAAGTCCTTCCCAGGAAGAGACTGCATTTCCTCCGCCGTCACTCGCCACTGCTGAAGCATTTTCAGGCACAGGCAACATAAGCCGGGAGTTCACCATGTCGGACCCTTAGGCTTTTCACTTGCTCACCATTCTCCCAACTTCGCAGAAAAGGCCTAAACCAGGACTGAAAAATACCAACCCACCCTGGCGGTTCCTCTACCAGCATGTTAGCAAAATTATGTTTCAAAAACATCAGAGAAAAAAAAAACACCGGGTTGACCGTACCTGGGCCACCCATCCGTCTGGGAAGGTAGGTTACAGACCTCTTAAGGAGATTCAGTTTGTTCCCCCATAACAGTTGGAAGAAACAGCTGTAGATTCTCGCATAGAGAGACACTGGCAAAACACAGACAAAGCTGACATACAGAAATACTGGGATCAGGAAAGTTTTAATCAGGTCAGTCCTTTCAATGTAAGAGAGTTTCCAATCCTTCCAGGTGGCAACCTTGGCATCGGCATCTTGTAGCCTGCTTTCCCAATTTGCGAGTTCATAATCGCCGGGACCAAATTTGATGCCTAAAACTTTAATTTCCTGCGGGGCTCTGGGAAGCCGCTGCCTTCTTCACCCATCCAAAAAACAGCCATTAAAAAGCTCCACCAAATATGGGGCCAGAGTAACCTTAAAGTGCTTGTAAAACTTGGCTGTCAATCCTTCTGGCCCAGGAGACTTCTTAATGGCAAGCTTATCAATAGCCTTAACCACCTCATCTGCTGTGATGTCCTCTGTCAAACTTGCAAGAGAACTGTAATTTCCCCAGTCCTGGAAGAGAATCCAGAAAACTGGACTTTGTCAAGGAACCTGTACTGTCAACCAGGCCTACAAATGACTTAACTGCTCTACCTTGTTTGCAATTCTGATAAGGGTCAGGCGAGTGATATTTCCTATAATCCCTTTCCAAAACCAAAGAGGCATGCCTGTCATATTGACACTCCCTGAGCAAGAGTTTAACCTCAGAGATCATCCCCAGATCTCCATTATTCGACACAAGCCTATCAAGCGTCCTCCGCAGACGCTGGTAGGTGACATACTTATCAAGCTGCTTATTTCTTCCTATGGCCTTGAAAAACCCAACGATCCTTTGTTTTGTAAGCTCCCACCACTCTAACTTACTGCTGCAAAAGTCCATGATTGATACCTGTGCCTGAAAAAATCCTCAATGGATTGACTCACCTTCACATCGTCCAGGAGTGCCAAATTTATCTTCCAGGTACCCTTCCCCCTAGGTGGTGTATCGGTGCTATTTAGAGTCACAGACAGAATACAGTGTTCAGAAAACTACACCACCTGACACACTGGTGCTGAGAAGGAAAAGATCCCCTATAAAAAAAAAAAATCTATTCTACTCTGACTATTACCTTGCTAAAAAGTGAATCCCGTGTCGTCTGGGCAGCAATGACTGTGCACATCAACCAGACCTGGCTCTCTGGCTATTTTGTTCAAGAAAAAGCTGCCACAGTCCAGCCTAGCTCCGGTACCTTTCCTGTCCTTAGTCCTAGTCACGGTGTTGAAATCACCACCGAAAACAACTTGCCGAGCTGTAAAAAGAAAAGGATTGATCTTCATGAAGAGGCATTTCCTGCCCACTTTGTCTGGGGGCCCATAGGTGTTGATCAAGCGCAGGTTCTGCCCCCCATGGAGATGTCTAAGACCATGCATCTCCCCATTTCTACCTCAATAACCCACCGACAGGTTACCCTGCCAGAAAAAAAGTGCCGCAACTCCAGTGTAAGGCTTGACCGCAAGAGACCAGATGAATATCAGCCAAACTAGACAACTGGGTCTCTTGCAAAAAGAAAATATCAGACTCAAACCTGCTGAGCAAAAATAAGGCCATGTTACGAGTAACTTACTGATTTTATGCTGGCGACATTAAGGGTTGCCACCTTCAGTGGAGTAGGAACTGCCATCAGGATGATTGAGGTATACCTTTTCTAGCCTGCTTACCCCCCTCCCCACCTAGAGACCCTACAAGCTTCAATGTCCCTTGTGATTCCTCCCCCATACAAATCACTGACTCAACACCAGAAGAACTTCCACCCTCCACCTCAGAAAACACCTCAAAAGCATTTGCCACTTCCACCCTCCTAGGTTCAAGAGCTTTGACATACTTCCTCTTTCTACACCTCTTACACTTTTTCCTTTTAGCCTCCAACCATTCCATATCCTCATTCGACAATCCCGACGGCAGAACCCCCTTCCCCTGCTCCCTAGGACATCCTCAGCCAAACCCCCCCCCCCCCCACATTAACCCCTCCCCCCACATCACTCACCCCAACTTCCACATCTTTCACCCTGACTTCTACACCATTCACCTTGCATTCTGCACCAGTCACTTTCATTCCCTTCCCCCTCCCACCTCCCCTTCCACCATCATCCAATCCATCACTCACTCCACCCCTCGGTGTCTGCTGACCTCGAACCACACTTCTGCCATGCCAAGGAGGAGGTATTGGCACAACAATACATGCTGGTCCAGGACCCTCCACTGCCTTCACTACACTAAGAGAAACAATAGGTGCAGACACAGACTTGACAACCACACTTTCTGACACTAACTGGGGGACCACAGACTGAAAGGACACTAACATCACAGACACAGATTCTGACAGGACAGAGACACTAGGATCCCCTGGTACAACCTCCACCAACCCAGACTCTTCTGTATCCAGATGGAAGAATTCCTCCACTAACGCAGGCTTATTGTGCAAAGCCTCAGGGCACTGGCTATAAGGGTGACGAACCTTATCATACAAGTTACTGATCCTACAATCCCTTGCCAGATGCCCCACCTCCAGACACAAAGAATACTTCTGTTCTGGACAGTTAGAGGAAAAATGTCCCCTGACTCCATATTTATGGCACAGCTTTGGCTGACCAGGGTAGATGACGTAAATCCTATCTCTACCAATAAAGGCAGAGGAGTGCAAATACTTGACCACATTCCCACACATACTCAACCTCTTTGACACCGACCACCCACCCATCCAGATTCATCTATCATCTACAATCTTTTTTAGCGGGTATAAAGTTTCACCAAACCTCCTCAACCAGACCCATAAATCCTCAGGGGGTATAGACTCATTCCTTGTCAGGATAGTCAAATTTTTTATCAAGTGCTGACGTGAGATTACCTTAGGGACAAGCCTCTCTGAAATCTGGTTTGGTAAATTACCCACCACTTGATCCTTTCTCCTCCCCTCCAGCACAACAGTCCCACTCACCATAGTCCCAGAAGTACCACAATTACCAGCAGTCCCATCATCAAGTAAAGTCTTCTGTTTAGAAAAAACACCAGTTGTTTCAGTATTCATACGGCCCTCCTGCTCTGAAGCTTCAATGTTCATGCGACATTCCTGCTCTGCACAGTTAGTGTCCATGTGGGACTCCTCGCAACCAGCAGAAACTTCTCTGTCTGGATACACACCATCTCGTCCTGCATTCTCTGCAGATTGCAAGGATCTGTTGGCAGGTGCAATCTCAGGAAAGTCCTCCACACACTGAAAGAGATTTTCAGCAAGCACTCCTTTACCAAGATCTTCATCTGATGAGTCGGTGCCACTAAAGGGAGATTCTATTTCTGTAATGGTCTGCAGCAATCCGCCATTTTCTTCAACTTCCTCCTGAGATGACCGGGGCTGTTGGGGAGGGAGGGGGGCAAATACTGACTCAGACATGACGGATCCTGAGACAGAGGTAGTACTGGGGCCACCATGTGAAGCCACTTCCTTACCCCCCATCCATACTGTCGCTGTTGCTCTGGTATCCACCCTCTGGCTGGTACTGGCACAGGCACTTTGCTTCATCTGTTGGTATCTCTCCTCATTCTCACACTTTTCTCTGAACACGCCGCTGCTTTCCTTCAGAGAAGCAACCAGCTTCTCCTGCTTTTTCAATGCCTGCTCCAGAGACCTCAGTTTGGAGACATCCCTCTTATGCCCTGTACACACGGTCGGATTTTCCGACAGAGAAAGTGCGATCGGATTTTATTGTCGGAAATTTCGATCGTGTGGGGCTCCATCGGACTTTTTCCATCGGAATTTCCGACACCCAAAGTTTGAGAGCAAGCTATAAAATTTTCCGACAACAAAATCCGATCCTTTAAATTCCGATCGTGTGTAGACAAATCTGACGCACAAAGTGCCACGCATGTTCAGAATGAATTAAGAGATGAAAGCTATTGGCTACTGCCCCGTTTATAGACCCCACGTACGTGTTTTACGTCAGCGCATTCAGAACGATCGGATTTTCCAAAAACTTTATGCGACCGTGTGTATGCAAGACAAGTTTGAGCCAACATCCGTCAGAAAAAATCAGATGGATTTTGTTGTCAGAATGTCAGATCTTCTTTCATGACAGCAAGTTTCTGTTCCTTCTTAGCAATGCAGTGAAGTCTGTTCACCACTCTATCCTGGAAGACTGGTAAGGACTCCTCTTGCATAGGGACAGGTCCAGGATCCATTGCAGCTTGAGCACATGGAGTAGGCCTCAGTGCCTCTGGAGAGCTTCCACCTTCGTCTTCCCCAACATGGTCCATGCTTCCCTGGGAAAAGCCTGCATGAGAGACCCCAGGCTTGCTGCTTTTCTCAGCTGAGATCACAGCAGAGTGAGCCAACAGCACCCTGCAAAACAGCACCACATGGTGGAGAAGCTCCTCTGGTGCAGAGACTGATGTGATGGCTCAGTGTTCTCTGTACTGCACTGCAGTATATGTCAGAGCTATATACATGTACTTTATATTAATAATGTGCGATTGTGAGGGGGGGGGCATTAGAATGTTAGCTCCTCTGGTGCAGAGTACTCAATAAATAAAGTTTGCAAAATGGACCAATTAGGAAGTCACCCAGTTAGGTGTCCAAAGGACTATTCACCAATTAGATTGGGTATACTGTGACATCTGTCTGTCGTGATTTGGGCCAATTGACAGCCAATCATGACCAATTCGCTCAGCTGACATCTGTATCTGGTGCCAAGATGGGTAAAATAAGCACCGACCGCATCCAATGTGCTGGGAGTACCGCTGGGTCATGAACTCAGAGCGCAGATTTTAAAATAAAAGTCTAATTATTGGATCCAGCCTAAATTGTCCCTAGTATGTATGAATGTGAGTTAGGGACCTTAGATTGTAAGGTCCTTGAGGGTAGGGACTGATGTGAATGTACAATGTATATGTAAAAGCGCTGCGTAAATTGACGGCGTTATATAAGTACCTGAAATAAAAATAAATGAATTAATTAATTCAACAAATGTAAATTAGTACACAACATAAAAGAGCTGCCACTGTGTGTGTGGAATAAAAGAGATGACTGTTTATTAATTAAATATTCCGCCACGTTCTTTTTTTAAGCTGGCGCATTCGATTTGGGCTTATCACTGGCAATTTTGTGCACGCTCTTCATTAAATTGCTTAATCGCATTAGTCACAGAATTTGGGGGAATTCAGCCGTGTGAAGGCGAGAGCGAGACGGAATAACGCCACAGACTAAACAAACACAGATCAAGGCTACAATTAAATGGTGACAGATACACCAAACATGGCATTTAGCATGGGTATAATTGACTGAACGAACAATTGAACTTCCCCCGAGTTGATCCAACAGCGATTACTCAGAGCGACCAATCAGCAGTCACCTTTCATTGTTCTGCCTGCAGTAATTCAGCTAAAGCTGAAATCTCATTGGTTGAGATCTTTCTGATTTATAAACGAGCAGCTTCTGAGATCACTAAGCGGTGTATTTATCAAAAATTGCATAGCTGATCATTCATCAAAACAGCATGTAAATTTGTTCTGTGCGAATAGGACAACATTAACATTTTCTACAGTATATTCTCTGCAGAACGAATGTTAAAGAGGAACTGCAGTCTGCGCACATAATTTGCAATAAAAACACCTTTGCCATTCAGAAGCTTCCCTCCAACTTTGCATATCATTTTATATATACTGTGATTCTGTACTTACCAAATATGCTGCAGAAATCTCCCTCCACTAAGTCTGGTTGCATCTGTTTTAACTGTGGGCAGCTGATGCTGCTGCCTGTTCACTTCCTGGATTTACACAAGCACACTGAGGCACACCTCCAGCTCTACAGCTCTCATTGGCCCTCTTATGACTCACCCCCCCCCCCCCCTCCCTTCCTGGCAAACTCTCACGAGAGTGAGAGAGAGAGTGAGCTGTGCATGATGCCATAAGCCTAGGCTCATGACCAGACAAGAAACAGGAAGTGGGCTGTACAAGGTATTTACTGGCAGAAAATATGACTGAAGTTCCGCTTTAATGCGTAAAAAAACTACTGTAAGGAAAATACCCCATTATGGCCACTAGATGGAGCTGATGAGCATAATTATTTCCTATGATACTTAGCATCATCTAATGGCCATAATGTGAAATTTCCCCATTCACACATTTTTATTTATTTTTTTTAACATTCAATTTGCTTAGAGCAAAGCCTGAGAACATTCGATTTTGCTGTATTTGCACAGAATGAATTTACAAGCAGGTTTGATGGGAAAAACAGTAACTACATGGAGCATCAACAGTCACCTTTCATTGTTCTGTCTGTAGTAATCTAACTAAAGCTGAAATCTCATTGGTTGAGATCTGTTTGATTTATAAATGAGGAGCTTCAAAGATCAATAAGGGGTGTATTTATATAAAATTTGTATAGCCGATTGTCCTTTGAAACTGCGTGTAAATTCATTCTATGTAAAAAAGACAATTGTTGCAGACTATAGACGCTATAACCATTATAGACCTGGAAGATATATACTGTTATTACCAAGTACTTTTATGGCTAAAATAATTTATTTTTATTAATATTACTTAAACGTGGATCCCCATCGGTACCTTTAATGTTTGAATAGGTAGCTGATCACCATGTATTGGCTTTTCCTCTACTCGTGCTGACAGACGCAAGTAAAGGAGAACCGATCGGCTGTTCTCCTGATAGGGGGGGTCTGCATTGATTGATCATAAGTGCAGGTCCTCCCCCCCAAGGATGCCCATCTAGGACCACCAGGGATGGCCACCCATGATCACCGGGTAAGCCCACTAGAGCCAACCAGGAATGGCAATCATTGCCCTTTAGGGATGGCACTCTGTGCCCATCTGTGATGGCTGCCAGCGCAGGGATTGGCAGCCAGCGCTGCCAACCCCTTCCCTGCCAGTGACATTTATACAGTAATCAGTGCATTTTTATAGCACTAATCGCTGTATAAATGTGAATGATCCCAAAATGGTGTCAGAAGTGTCCGATATGTCCGCCGCAATGTCACAGTCACAATAAAAATGGCAGATCGCCGCCATTACCAGTAAAAAAATAAATAAATAAATAATTAAAATGCCATAAAACTATCCCCTATTTTGTAGACACTATAACTTTTGCGCAAACCAATCAATATATGCTTATTGCGATTTTTTGGGGGGATATTTATTATAGCAAAAAGTTAAAAATATTGTGTTTTTTTTTTAAACTTGCCGCTTTTCTTTTGTTTATAGCGCAAAAAATTAAAACCGCAGAGATGATCAAATACCACGAAAAGAAAGCTCTATTTGTGGGGAAAAAATGATAAAAATTTCATTTGGGTATAGTGTTGCATGACCGCGCAATTGTCACTCAAAGTGCGACAGCGCTGAAAATTGGCCTGGGCAGGAAGGGGGTGAAAACACCCGGTATTGAAGTGGCTGAACCTGAAAACCTTTGAATTACACGGGTTCTGTGGCGGATTAAGGTGCCAATTAAACTCACTTGGTGCCTTATCTGCATTTAATTAGCCTCAGAACCTGTGTAATTCAAAGGTGTTCAGGTTTAAAGGGATGAGGTGGCAACTCTAAATGAAACATGCACTGGCGTGTCGCAATGGATGTGAATGGGACTATCCATGGTCCCTATGGGAAGCCTGGAGATCCAAGCACAGGCTGATATTAGCTGTGATTGGTGCAGGCTGGTTGGGTCAGCTGTGGGAGATGATGATGGCGCACCCGTCTGTCCTGACTCCAGCATGCTGTGCAGGATCAAGGATTGCTCTCAGCAAGTCCCCGGTCCTTTCTCAGCGGGTGCTGGGTGTACTGGTGGGACTTCAGGTGGTCATCTGTCAGTTCTCACACTCTCTGGTAGGAGGCGTCGAAAGTCGGTGGGTTCCCGGTCTGGGGTGGGGTAGATAGTGGGGCAGTAAACTTCCTATTGAGCTCTAGAAAATTTGATTGTTCTTTTATTTCAGGGGAAATGGTAAAAGGTGAATCCATTCTGCTGCATCTGATTGGTTAGTGTTTGGTCCCCCAGTCTATACAGAGCACACCTGCAGTGCACAAATGAAATAGCGTGCTGTATGTGCGTCTGTTCAGTTTTAGCGGAATCCCAATGTGCGGTCACAATGCGCTCAAGTACTTTTTTTTTTTTTTTTTTTCTTCATTAAGCTTTATATGTAATGAAAAAAGTCAGCTGACTGTTTGATCATTGCTTTTTTTTGAGCGTTGCAATGCACTAAAATGCATTTTACATGTGTTGTGGGCTGAAAAAAACTGCTTTTACAATGCATATGCATTTACATTTTTGCATTACAGGTCCTCTCACACCTTGGACCCTTAAATTGGTTGTAAACCTCAGAAATGAATCCAGATCACTAAGTGTCATTTCTGTCTGCTGTTTCGTTCTTCTTCTATCAGCATAAATTCATCATTCATCATTTCTAACAAGTTTTCCTGACACCAAGAGAAAAAAGGTGACAGGGGAGGGAGTTCCAGCACACAGCCTGTGATTGACAGCCTCAGCTCTGTTCCCTTCCGCCCCCCCAATCAACTCTCAGAGCTCTCCTCACTGAGCTCTGCAGAGTGTAATTTCAGCTCCTCATCTCCTTTTTTTTCTGGCAGCTCAGACAAGCTTTATAAATTCTGGACTTTGAACTGATGTAGAGAAGAATGCAGATAAACAAGTACAACTTATGAAGGAGGATCCGTTTCATCTATCTCACTTCACTGGGTATATGGAGGGGTTTACAACTTTATGCCCTCGGTCACATTGGAGCGACTGGTCATGCGATTTGACAGGTCAAATCGCATGACAAGTCTATTGTCGGCAATGGCACTGTTCAAATTGGCGCAACGCCAACTTTGCGGTGCCGCTTTGAGTTAAAAAAGTAGTTCCTGCACTACTTTTGTCAATTTTGGGTGCGTCTTGCATAGACCTCTGTGCATGAAGCCGCACAGATGTCTTCAAAGTCACACCTGCAGTTGCACTGACATGTAGCTTTGTAATCATGCGATTTCAAAGCCGCATTTAATGTGAACGAGGACTAATGCAAACATGTAAATGAGCCCCTACAGATGTGTTTTTTTTCCCTGGCTTTCTTTTCTCTCATTGTCCACGAACAGTGAGATGGATGTGAATAACGTAATTTTTGCACCCATCAGATATTCTCAGGTTAGACAGTTGAAGAAGAAGAAAAGTGTTTTTTGAACAGGTGACGACGAGGTGACCCCGCTCCTCGGCGCTCCGTTCTTCCAGCAGAATTTCAGATCGGAGTGACATTCTGTAATTAATGGACCTTAATGCCGAAGTTTGCGGTTAATGGAAGCTGTCAGTGCGGCGAGGGAACGCTGAGCGTGTACGGGGCGCTGATTATGATTGTCGCTGACAAACGGCTCATCCTGCACGCCGGGAATTAGCCATCAAAATCGGCTCTTCTGTCATCCTTATCAGCCGCCGTGGTGAGCGCCTTATCTGCGTCCGCCCCGTGATAGGCAGAAGATGTGGTCGCAGCGGTTGGCTTCACAGGATATCGCTGGTCAGATACAAAGTATTAAAGTTTGTACAACGAAATCTATTTCTCTGTATATTCCGTGCCATAAACTTACCTAAATCTGACCTCTGGCCTGCCCTCCAGTCTTCACACAGTTGTACCGGCTCCTCTCCTGGACTGAAATTACTTACTCTGATTTCACTGCACACTGTGAGCCTCTCACAAGGTGCATTGGAAGCTGCAGCAGGTCAGAGCCCCGCCTCATTTCCTGGCTGGAGAACGTCCAGTGCCATCTAGGCCTTTCCTCCCCAGTCTGACTGTCCCTGGCCCGCCCCTTTCATTCATTGGATTTCAGTTCTTTCAATAATGGAGGCTCAGCATCACATGTGGGCATTATCTAGGCCAGTCCACATGTTCTACCTAGGAGATCCTGCCAGTAAGAGCACTTCCTGTTGCAGGATGACAACACCGGGGCTTTTTTTTCAATGAGGGACGCAGTTCCAGCACCTCCAGTCTGTAACAGCAAGGGGTGTGATGGAGGGTCTATTGATGCAGGCTGCGGGGGGATCTATTGTCACTGGTGGGGATCTGTTTTTTTGTGAGGAGCTATTGTTGCTGGTGGGAGATCTATTGTGGCTGGGGAGTCTTATGTTGCTGGTAGGGCTCTACTGTTGAGGTCTATTGTTGCTGGCTACTGGGAGATCTGATGTTGCTGGGTGTGCTATTTTGTTGTGGATGGTTTATTGTTGCTGTGTGGGGTGGGGTCTATTGTTGCTGGGGTGGGATCTGTTGTTCCTGGGGTGGGGTCTATCATGAGATGGGAACGAGGGACACCTTCTAGAAAAGGTATGTAGACATAGGACACGCCCCCTGCCACGCCCCCTTAAAGGAAAATTCTACAAAAAAATAGTCAAACCCACAAGTGCTTTGTTTTACCACTACTATTCCTTTATATTGGCTTTTGGAATTTACAAATGCAGCAATTTAGAACTAGGATGAAAGATTTAGCACTGGGAAACACTTTTTGAAAGATAAAGTGAATTTTATATACAACTATATAGCTCAGACCAAAATGAGGGACAGATGAGGAGGAAAGAGGGACAGACGGACTTCATTTCCCTTTGAAATCAAGGACAGTTGGGAGATATGGGTCTATTGTTGCTCTGGCGGGGTCTATTGTTGCTGGGGCGGGGTCTATTGTTGCTGGGGCGGGGTCTATTGTTGCTGGTGGAGTCTATGGTTACAGTATGTGGGGGAATCTATTGTTGCTGGATGCAGGGGATCTGCTTTACTGCTTTCCTTGTTTATCATTAACAAATTCTATACAAATGATTTAGCATCACTAAATTTTTGGTTCTGTATTCTCTAAAAGGGGCGGTACTAGGAGATGGGGAGCTGGTAGAACCAAAGGATGGTGCTCAGAGGTGGGTAGGGGGCGGAGACAATGGGTGACTCAGAATGGGGGATTTCCGGTACCTGTTCTGTGACGGGAAAAAAAGCCCTGGACAACACTAAGCTACTTCCTCTTCATCCATACCTCCCAACGTTTTGAAATGGGAATGAGGGACACCCATTAGCAAAAGTATGTAGGTATAGGACACACCCCTGCCACACCCCCTTAAAGGAGAATTATAAAAAAAAAATTATACTTAAACCCACAATTGCTTTTTTTTTTACCACTACTGATCCTTTATACTGGATTTTGAAAAGTACAAATGCAGCAATTTATAAATTGGACGAAAGGTTTAATGCTGGGAAACACTTTTTGAAAGATAAAAACATAGCTCCTAACTGTCCCTGATTTCGAGGGACTGTCCCTGATTTGGAGCAATGTCCCTCTGTCCCTCATTCCCCCTCACTTGTCCCTCATTTTGGTCTGATCTATATAGTTGTATATAAAATGCACTTTTTATCTATCAAAAAGTGTTTCCCAGTGCTAAACCTTTCATCTGATTTCTAAATTGCTGCATTTGTAAATTCCAAAAGCCAATATAAAGGAAGAGTAGTGGTAAAAACAAAAGCACTTGTGGGTTTAACAATCTTGTTTTCTGTACAATTCCCCTTTTAAGGGGGCGTGGCAAGGGGTGTGTCCTATGCCTGCATACTTTTGCTGATAGGTGTCCCTCATTCCCATCTCAAAAAGTTGCGAGGTATGTAAAAAGTGCATTTTATACACATCTATATAGATCAGACCAAAATGAGGGACAAATGAGGAGGAAATAGGGACAGAGGGACATTTCTCCAAATCAGGGACAGTTAGGAGCTTTGCCTTCATCAGAAGAAACATTGTGGTTGATTTACAAAAGGCGAATTGACTGTGTACTTTTCAAAGTGCAGTTGCTCCAGAGCTTAGTAAATGAGGTAATGATTCCCTTTGCAAAGAATACCCAATCACATGCAGGGAAATTTTTTTAAAAAAACAGCATTTCTGCATGCACGTGATTGGATGATGGAAGTCAGCAGAGCTTCATCTCATTTACTAAGTTCTCGAGCAACTGCTCTTGCAGAGTGCAACTGCACTTTGAAAAGTGCACCGTCTATTTTCCTTTAGTAAATCGAGCCCATTGTCAGCATGCAGTCTGCCTATCAAGTCTACAGTCCAAAGGCCAACAAAAGCTTGCCGCAATCAACAGTATATATCCCCCCTCCGGTTTTTATCACCATTTGTGGCCCCACTGGGGAGATTCACCTGCCAGGGTCAGAAAGTGATGGGAAATCCTAAAACATACAGCTGTCACCAGATCAGGAAGAGAGGGGAACTCCAATAGGTAGTGCCTGTTTCAATGACAACTGTGTGAAGACGAGATGTCCCTTTACATTGTAGAGATTTCCTCTTCCTGTGGTGTCCCCGGGACAGGAAGTGGAGGGAAATATCCCCAGTGGAGACAGAGGTTTTAACCCTTCCCTATTCTATAGAAAACATACCTGGATTGCACAGTATTTTTCTTTTTAAAAAGGAAACCATTACATACTATATTGTCAAAAGTATTGGGACGCCTGCCTTTACACACACGTGAACTTTAAAGTGGTGTTTCGGCCAAAATTATACTTTTTAAATAAAAATATCCCTATAATACACAAGCTTAATGTATTCTAGTAAAGTTAGTCTGTAAACTAAGGTCTGTTTTGTTCGTTTATAGCAGTAGTTTGTTATTATATAAAATTACAGCAGGCCGTGGCCATGTTAAGTGTGGGCATCTGAAGCCAGACTGTATTTCTTCCTGGATCTCATCCTTGCAGATCTCGCACATGCTCAGTGCAGCACAAGCAGTGTAATAGGTTTCAGGTCAGGTTTCCATAGCAACGGCAGTGTCAGAGGAAGTTGCCGCCCCTTCCCAGAAGGCATTGCAAACAGGAAATGATGCAATGAGCCACGGCCAGGGAGGAGGAAGTGAAAAATGTATACAGCAGATGTACAGTAGGTGCTGAGAACATTTTTTAAAAAATATCCAATTCGTTTGCAGTGCAGTTTAGTGAGGGATGCTGAAGAGTTGTAAAAGTGGGTGGAACTCCACTTTAATGGCATCCCAGTCTTCGTCCGTAGGGTTCAATATTGAGTTGGACCACCCTTTGCAGCTATAACAGCTTCAACTCTTCTGGGAAGACTGTCCACAAGGTTAGGACAGCGCAGGGACCAGTGGGACACGCTCCCCATCATGTGACCCCTGTAAGCGCCGATCACATTGATCAAGTGATCAGGATGCTGCCTCCTGCATTAACACTATAGTTACAAAAAAAAACTCTTTCTACGTTTTGTGATATGGAAAATGTGACGTACACTATATATTACCAAAAGTATTGGGACACCTGCCTTTACACGCACATGAACTTTAATGACATCTCAGTCTTAGTCCGTAGGGTTCAGTATTGAGTTGGCCCACCCTTTGCAGCTATAACAGCTTCAACTCTTCTGGGAAGGCTGTCCACAAGGTTTAGGAGTGTGTCTATGGACGAGAAGGCCTGGCTCGCAGTCTCCACTCTAATCCCAAAGGTGTTCTATCGGGTTGAGGTCAGGACTCTGTGCAGGCCAGTCAAGTTCCACCACCCCAAACTTGCTCATCCATGTCTTTATGGACCTTGCTTTGTGCACTGGTCCAAATCATTTGGTGGCGGGGGGATTATGGTGTGGGGTTGTTTCTCAGGGGTTGGGCTTGGCCTCTTAGTTCCACTGAAGGGAACTCTTAAGGCGTCAGCATACCAAGATATTATGGCCAATTTCATGCTCCCAACTTTGTGGGAACAGTTTGGGGATGGCCCCTTCCTGTTCCAACATGACTGCTCACAAAGCAGGGTCCATAAATACATGGATGAGTGAGTTTGGGGTGGAAGAACTTGACTGGCCTCAATCCGATAGAACACCTTTGGTATGAATTAGAGTGGAGACTGCAAGCTAGGCCTTCTCATCCAACATCAGTGCCTGACCTCACAAATGTGCTTCTGGAAGAATGGTCAAACATTCCCATAGACACACTCCTAAACCTTGTGGACAGCCTTCCCAGAAGAGTTGAAGCTGTTATAGCTGCAAAGGGTGGCCCAACTCAATATTGAACCCTACGGACTAAGACTGGGAAGCCATTAAAGTTCATGTGTGTGTAAAGGCAGGCGTCCCAATACTTTTGGCAATATAGAGTCTATGACTGTCCCTAGAAGGTCTTTGCCTGCCAAGATGTCAAACCAAACCAGGATCGGACATGGTGGATTGACGTAAGAGGTGAGATCCACTTGGAGTTTGTTTGATGTGTATTCATGTATAGACTGCGGTTGTTCATGATAAGACCGTCCTAAGGGAAAGCTGTAAGGCACATCAGCACCTATCGCAGAGCTGACCCCTGTCCATGCTGATTAAGAAAATGGGGGGGGGGGGGGCGCGATTAACTGTCAGCAGGTAACCAGTGTTGGCTCGTTGGCGGTTATCAGCTACGGAGGGCCAATTGAGCAATCAGTGGCGACAATCTCCCCCACCCCCCACCCCCCAAGCCATTGACTGTTGGCGCTGTATGAAAAGTGAAGCGAAAGACGCACAATTTCCATGGCAACCAATTCATTCTCCTCCTATCAATCAATACTTTACACATTTATTGATGCATTGTTCACAATGCCAGCAAAGTGATTTTGGCTCAGAAATTCCCCCCTTTTGTGAGTGCTGATGGCGAATGTGTCGGTGGCGTTCTCTCCGGCGGGGAGTGTGATACAATCCCAGATTATTATTTTTTTAGGATCTGCACTGTGGTCAGGGCTGCTGTTAGAATTTACAGGTCCCTATCCAACCAGCCTACCTAATAGTTCCCCCTCCAAAATCTCAAAATAATATTTTCACTAAAAATACACAAAAATCCTTATTAGTGGCCATAAACACAAAATTTACAAAATTCCTGCTAAATCTAAAAGATTAAACCAGGGATCCTCAAAATACGGCCCTCCAGCTGTTGCGGAACTACACATCCCATGAGGCATTGTAAACTGTATTGAGTTAGTAAGTAAAGCTCTGTGTGTGTAGCAAGGTCTCCGGCCTTGTCCAGTCTAATGAGAACTTTCCAAGCCAAAGATAGCTGACATCCTTCTGTATGTGGTGGGTTGTGAGGCATAGTGGGTGCAAGGTGGACAAAGTTATTGGGCGCCAGACACTTCTTGGATGTAAAAGAGGTTTTATTTCTCTTAACAGTCCTTTTTGTATTTTTTTTTTTGGGGGGGGGGGGAGGGTTAGGGCCAGGACACCCTTAAGTAGTTGTAAATTCAATTGGCAGACTCCGAGACTTCAATAGGACAGCCGTGCAGGAAAAGGCCCCAGCAAGGCGCCACTTCTGCACATGATGTAGGAATGCTGTCTCCTATGGCAACAGTCTTTAACAGTTCCTAACTCAACAGTTCCTTCAGCTTCACTACGACTGCTTCTTGTAGTTCTTTAACACTGAGCTCCTTTCACTAGACCCCCTGATTCACTGACTCTGAATCCCTTGAGCTCCTTCAAGGTTGGCGGTGGTATCGCCCTCAAGTGTCACCCACGCTTCCGTGATGAGGCCCTGGCTTGGCACTCCAGATACTTCTCAAGCTTCACCCCACTGGCCTGCTCGCTCCCTGGCTTGACGCACAAGGCTGCTCTGCAAGCGTCACCTCCGGTGGTTGGGTCCCTGACTTGATTACCGCCTGAAATTTCCCGATTCTCCACCGTACCCATTCGGTGAGAATGTTGCTCTGGTATATGCTTTACTCACTGTGGTCCCTAGTAAACGTGGATGGCCCCTTTTGTGGCAACAGCTTCCCCTCTACCTTAGACCACTGACAGGTTCTCCGGTCGGCAGAACCATCACTTCTGGTTGGACTCCAACCGCAATCCCAAACCTGTGCTGCTCTCTTACTTCTGGATAGGCCCTCAGACAGCCTAGCAGTCAGACGCCCCCGGGATAGGCCCAAACTCCAGATTAGCAGCCCGGGGCATACAACACACGTCCACCCAGACAGCTGTCCAGGTGGCACAGAACACTGATCACCTGACTCTGCCCAAATATATAGATTCTCCCAGCAGGCCAAGGAGTTCAAGAAAACCCCTGCCCATTGGCTGAGATACCCCACATACCCATAACTTGACCTTGGGTTGCACTTCTCATGTCTAGTACCACCAAGTACCCGGCCACCTAGTGGTAGAAGAGAAAAGTGCAACAAGGCCAAATAGGGAGAAATCAATAGATTTCTATCCATCAACCAGGATAACTACTCCTGGCAAGTAAATTTGTGAGGAGCTCCCTACCTAAACTACAGGGTGCTACATGTGATTGAGGGCTCATTAACATGGGCGCTGTGTCCTGTAGCATGTGAATCAGTGATTTTTTTTCAAAGTGGCTGGAGCTGTGTGCTATGTTACGCTACGGGGACGCAGCATCTGTATGAACACAGCCGCAGGTCCTAATTCAACAGGAGTGTGGATGCAGGTGTACTGCCCTGAACATAGTGTGCATTTGGGGCCACTCGTCCACACCTATCAAATTAGGACCTGCGGCTGTGTTCATACAGACCCCTGATCTCTCACTTTTGAGACCGAGAAAGGCACTGAGGAAAGAGATTCTTCCATCCCAATTTCTGCAGCCTTAGCTGCACTAGGCAGTGAAAGAACAGAAAGGCTCCTGTACAATCACAAACTGAAACCTAGTTTGCTTCAGTTATGAATGAACACAGTGACTGATCAGTACCGACACGGCTTCCCTCAGAAAATAGGTGCAATTACTCCCCCCCCCCTTCCCCTCTGAGTCACCCCTTGTTTCGACACCCTACTCGCCTCTGAGCACTGTCCCTTGGTCCCACCCCCTACCCTCCTTCCAGGCGGCCCGTCTATTAGGGACGCTCGGGCGCCACCCCTCCATCCATGCGTCCGGCCCCCTAATCTACATGTGGGGCGCCGGATGCATGGATTCCAAGGGGGGGCGGGGGAGGGGGTTTGAAGCACATGATTATTGTCAGAGGCTCTAATGGGCTTCAAAAATGGGTGGGCTCGGGGTGCATAGCACTCAGTTGTGTGACAATAGACAATGATAGATCCCCTGCAATAAAATACCCCCAGAGCAACAATAGATCCTCCCAGGGAATAATAGACCCCCGCCAGTAACAATAGATTTTCCATCAGCCAGGAGCAATAGATCCCTCCCAGTTGGCCTCTAGCAACATAAGACCCCCCCCCTTATCAACAATTGACCCCTCCCTCAACAATAGATTCCTCCAGCGACCATAAATCCCCCAACATCAATAGACCCTCCAGCACACCCCAGCACCACTTGTCGTTCCATACATTCAATGCTGGAGGTGCCAGAACTGCGTTCCCCCCCTGAAAAAAAGCCCTGGGTACCAATCACTTATAGTGTTCATTCAGAACAGGAAGAAGTCAGTAAATATGACTAATTTACTGGCCTCTTCCCCTGCTTTCCTTCCTGAAGATTCCCCACCCTGTGTGCTCACAGTAGCCAGTGGCAGAGGAGAGGAGGGAAGCCGGAAGCGCTGCGGGGGTGGGGGCCCACAGGAGGTAAAATCAAATCTTGCTCCTCCTCTCCCTCCCGCCAGCATTCAGCTGCTGCAGGGAGAGCTACACAAGGGATAGGTTCTTTTATTGCACCCCCCCCCGCCTCACCAATTACCCTCCATGTCCTGGATTCGATTTCCCCTGCTGCCCGGCCTGGTACAGGAGGACTGGTGCTATCCTTTTATTGGCGGCACTGACTGATGTGCAGAGAGAGGGGTCGCCGATCTTTTAGCCTGCGAATAAATCCTATTATTTGGGTTGCATGGTAGCGGTGATGACCAGTGGCATCTGGTGCTCTAATTTTTTTTTGGGGGGGGGGGGGGCGGCAGCAAACAAACCAACCAACCCCCATCCCCCCTCCGTCGTTTGGACATGATTACTTGTACTCCTGCAAATGCTCTGATACCAAAACCTGATATGTTTTTTCGTGCGGGGTGCGATTTGAGCCCATACAAAATGAATGGGCTCAAATCACACTAAGAAAGAATCGCATGTGATTTGAACAGGAATGCAGTGCGATTTCTGTCTGGATCACATGCGGTTCCCCACAGTGCTCCTGGGTGAACCCATGAAACCGCATGTGATTCAAACAGGAATCGCACCGCATTCCTGTTCAAATCGCATGCAATTCTTTAGTGTGATTTGAGCCCATTCATTTTGTATGGGCTCCAATCACATTGCAAAATTTTTTTTGAGCGAACAAATGTAGAATTGTTACATAATGTAGAGTACATAGATATCGAAAACACAATGATATCAGAGAAAATACAATGAAATAGAAGGTACAAATAAACAAGGTCCACGAGTGCAGAGCACAGGGGTGGTCTGCACAGCATATCAAAGATATATAAGGTAAACAGCTCATAAGTAGGTAATATGAGTTCAAAACCAGAGAACAATTATATAATAAAAGACAGAGGTTTTTATTATTATTATTATTATTATTATTATTATTATTATACAGGATTTATATAGCGCCGACAGTTTACGCAGCGCTATACAACATTAGGGCAGACAGTACAAGTACAATACAATTCAATACAGGGGGGAATCAGAGGGCCCTGCTCGTTAGAGCTTACAATCTAGGAGGGAGGGTCAAGATATACAAAAGGGTAATAACTGTGGGGGATGAGCTAATGGAGAAAATAGTGCAGTTGTTAGATGGAGGCAGCATAGGCTTCTCTGAAGAGGAAAGTTTTCAGGGATCGCCTAAAAGTGGATAAATTTGGAGACAGTCTGACAGATTGGGGTAGGGAATTCCAGAGGATGGGCGAAGCTCGGGAGAAGTCCTGGAGGCGGATATGGGAGGAGGTGATGAGGGAGCTAGAGAGCAGGAGGTCTTGGGAGGAACGGAGATGGCGATTAGGTTGGTATTTTGAGACTAGGTTAGTGATGTAGCTGGGGGCAGAGTTGTGGATGGCTTTGTAACTTATTGTTAGTATTTTGAATTTAATTCGTTGGGCGAGTGGTAGCCAATGGAGGGATTGGCAGAGAGGGGTAGCAGACACTGAGAGGTTTGTAAGGTGGATGAGTCTGGCAGATTTTATGAAGGATATATACCATGCGAGGTAAGAGACTCAGAGAGGCACCAAATGGCATACATGGTAATAAGGGAGTGAAGGGAGGTGGTTTGGCCATAAATAATACAATGCCAGTATAATTTAAGGTGCGATAGTTGGCACAGGGGTCCCGAATTCCGATCGATCCCAAGGTTCCCATACTTTATCTAATTGGGGGATAGTGTCATGTACAGAGGCCGTTAGATATTCCATCCTCCGAATTTCAGCCACTAGATGTAGAAATTTGGACCAAGGAGGAGGTGTGTTGGACAGCCAACGTAATGGAATAAGCTTTTTGGCAGCTAACAAAATATATAAAAGAAGCCGATTAACTTTTCTGGTTATACCAGAAAAAGGGAGTCCCAACAAATAATTTAAGGGATCGAGCGGAAGGGACACATCCACCACCTTCTGTATTATGCAGCGTACACACGGTTGGACTTTTCGACCGGACTTGTCTGACGGACGCCGACGGACCAAATCTGGCGGACAATCCGATCGTGTGTGGGCTTCACTGGACCTTCAGCTGACTTTTCCAGTCGCAAATCTGACGGACTTTAGATTTGGAACATGCTTAAAATCTTTACGTCGTAACTCCGCCAGACCCGGAAATCCACTTGTCTGTATGTTAGTCCGACGGACAAAAACCGACGCTAGGGCAGCTATTGGCTACTGGCTATCAACTTCTTTATTTTAGTCCGGTGTACGTCATCACGTACGAATCTGTTGGACTTTGGTGTGATCGTGTGTAGGCAAGTCCGTCCGTTAAAAAGTCAGTCGAAAGTCTGTCGAAAGTCCGCTGGAAAGTCTGTCGGACCAGTCCGGTCGAAAAGTCCGCCTGTGTGTACGTGGCTTTAGTAGCCTCACCTCATGCCAAAAGGGTTGGATCATAGAAGGCAAGTCCGTTCGTTAAAAAGTCTGTCGAAAGTCCGTCGAAAGTCCGCTG